>ML860651.1:0-24664 GCA_009831015.1 Picea engelmannii
TTTCTAAATGAAGGAAAATTGCCCAGAAAACGGCCACAACATAAAATAAAACGTTCAGATCCCAAAAGATGTAGCAAGAGGAGAAAAATATGTTCAAAAACGTGAAGACAAAGGAGTTCTTCTGTAATACAAACATTAAGTGATAATAAAAGTCTGAAGCAATTAAAGGGGATTAGGTTTATTGTAGTGTAATAGCAATAGAATTCTGCAACTAGAACATAGCCATACAGGAACATAAACACAATTGCTTCTAGTTCTTCCAATCTTCACCTGCACAAATTCAAGAGGATTTCCGCCAAATTTCTATAACCATCAAACATAATATGTTAAATTGGAACAAGCTATCACATAATATGTCAGTCTAAATACACCTAAAGCCTTATGGTATTAAGCAAATGTAAAAAGCTCAAGCATTAGGTACCGGTATAACTTCAGTAGACAATTATATTAGGTTCAGTATCACAATTTTATTGTATTATTACACCCAAAGCATCAGGTCATAGAGGCCAGTCCATGTAATAGGATATCCACCAAAGTTTGTAAGTGCACCCTTAACCGTACGTGCAAGCAATGGCATACCAGCCACTATCGTTGTCTATAATATATTTAAACAGATGTTAAAGAGAGAGGTGCTCTTTAACACTCATAATTGGAGCATCAAAATCATTTTGTGAAAAATGTCGATGTCTTGTCAATGAACAGGATAGCCAAGACTATTAAAACTACGGAGCATGAATCTGTTTTGGATGTGGTGGTGGATGTGATACTATCCATGGATTGAGAGGGGCATTGTGCTCAATGGGACCCGATCTAATTGTGGTTCGTGAGCTTGGCACTGGATCAACTAGATTATAATCCTTCAGATCCAGATCAAACAAACTTCTTCGGTAGTCAATGCTGTTCTGATTATAGCTCTGCCCCTGTTCCAAAAAATTAGTCATGTTGCAAAATCTACGCCCAAATAAAAAGAGTAATACTTCACTAGTTCCTAATTCAAAATTAAACAAGCAAGCAATCAAAAGGAATTCCAAAGGGGACTAATGGATAGAGGCTTAAATTCCTCCTCTGCCCATCAGAATTGGATGACCATAGCAATCTAACACCAAAGTTATTGATTTCTTCATAGTCGGCAAGAACCAATCTCTATTCACAAGATCAATACTATTTGGCTGAATTAAAATAAAAATTAGCAACATACATTGAGCTTTCTGTGAGTTATCCTTGATGATATGTTCTCGGGCTCAGGCCAAACCATATCTGCCACACATAACATGAAATGGATCAATTACCAAATTCACAATAAACTCTGCATTCAATTTCCCAAAACATTTGATGTAACTAACCATATACCAAATAAAAAACAAGTATATGTATGAAACAATGTCTCATACTCTGGATTATTTACCATAAGTAAAGCTTTTACATTTAATTGATTTACAATATGCCTTCTAACCAATTTTTTCACCTGCTTTTCCTATCAACAACCATATAACTAGTTATGTAAGAAGATAGAACCGAATCCTAACTAGTAATCTCTCGCGTGATTTTACTCAAGTAGCAAGAGGACGTCATCTGAAATGAGATCAGGAAATATCTAAAGATGGATCGTTGTATCAGAAATGTGTCCACTTGGCCAAGAGAAACATCAAACCATTTCTCCTAAAAGTTCTAACGGTTGTTTTCTTGGGTGTTTGCCTGTGGCAGCTTCTTCAAAAGTAGCCATATAAATCTTTTTTAAAAGACAAAAGAACCAAAAAGACCCTAATCGTCAGCAGACAAAAGGGAGTGAGGGAATGTAAATTGATTATGATGTGAACTCTATTATGATACAAGTATAATTTGACTCAAAACGTTGATCTGTTACATATGATGGTTTACTTTTGAGTCATTAATAGATTCACTGAATTATTTCTTGTATGCAAAATCTGCAAAATGTGGGGAGGGACGATTTCTTATAGTCAGAAACCCATTGGCCCCAGTTTATTCGTTCCCTTATCATTTCTCATTTCTAGTAGCATGCAGTAAAACCAATCAATAAAAGGATCTTGGATGTATGTTGTGTATATGAATTTTTTAAGGCTATGTAACCCTGTTAACCCCTAGATTTTCACCCTTGAAAATCTTGAGGGTTAAGAGCCAGCATGCATTATTTTGGCTGGCTTTTTGAGATTCTCCCAGAGTTTAGCACTTGTGTTGAGGAAGAGATTGGTTCCCATCGGAGACAAGTATATGATCGGTACATGGTTATTTTGTTCAAAGGTAGAGTTAGCTCGGTTTCCCATCCATTTTGAGAGAGATCTCTACATACAGCAAGTGTTGCTACTTTTTAGGAGACACGATTTGAGCGGGTCTCTGGATAGTTTGGAGCATTTATGAGCACACGGGGATGGTTCTTATATGATTCTAGGCTCAATAGCACTTTTTTGAGCGATATGCAAGAGATTTCTATTTTTAGCAATTTCTGCTCTAGGCCCCGGATCCAGATTCTGAGCACATAGTATTGATCCTTGAGGCATTCTGAGTCTTTTGGATCTTTTCCGGGATGATTTGTCACGTATTTCTATTTTTAGCAGGTTGAGCACCAAGGCTCGCATGTTGATTCTAATTGTGAATTTGGATTCCTTGCAGAAAATCGAATCTATTGAGTATAAAGTCATGGACATGCAGACAACTTTCTATTTTTAGCAGTGGACATATGGTGGTCTCCTAGCCATCCTGAGCATTTGTGGAGAGTTTGGGTCAGTTTCGAAAAGTTTCAAATTTTGGGGACCGGATGGCTATTTTTGGAAATTTATGTTTTTAGTAGTCATCGTCATCTCCAATAGTGACAAGTGGCAGGCTCAGATTTCGACATGTGGAAGAGTATCAGGATGATGTGGCATCTACATGGCATCACGGACTAAGGGCGCATTTTCCAAGGATTATGTATTAAATGAAAATTAATTAAGCTAAAGAGGTGGCTCATGGGTGAGGTGGCATTGTCTAGAGAAAGTTTAGCCACTCAAGGATAATTTTTTTCACTCTATTCCTCTCACTTTCCATATTCTCACTTTCCATATTCTCACTTTCCATGCAACCAGTTTCTAAAAAGTCTCCCTAAATTGCTTTTAAACGCAAAATTCCTAAATTTTAGGAAATCCCTAAAACATAGGGCCAATTTCCCTTTAACTCATGACTCCCTCATCCCTTGGCCAAATTTAGCAATCTAACATGCATTGGAAAGCTAAAATTATCCTCCATACAGTCTCACTCATAACTCACCCATGGGCATTACTCACTCACACTTATTCCCTCATGCGCATTAATTCCTAAATTTCTCACTCACACTTATTCCCTCATGCGCATTAATTCCTATTTTCTTCACACTCCTCTCCTATATATTGAATGGTCTTCATTGGTTATTGGTCGGTTCTTGGCAACAGCAGCATAGCGTTTCTCTCTCATTCTTCTCTCTCTCTCTCTTAGTCTAGTGACTCTTCTTTGAGCAAAGTGATCATTGTACCACTTGTGGACTTGCCAATTGTGGCGCAACCAACCCTCTTGCAAGCCTGTCAATAAAGAAATCGAGTGTTTGTGTTCTAACCTTATTTCTTGATGGTTCTTTGTGAATATTTGCAATTAGATTAGTCGCTTTCCTTACTAATTGTGATTTATATTGATCTTTTGAATAGTTTCATTCTTGTTCTTTTTCTCTTTTATTGTGCTAACCCTACAAGATCCCTCCAAACAAGCAAAACTATCTTTTTCCCCACGTCCTGGGCAGAATTAACATGTTGTCCAAAACATAACAGAGACTATTTTTTGTCGTTTAACACAGAAAATCAGACTTAGGACAGTGGGAAATCACCCTAGGGACTCCCCCCTGAGGCTAGCAAGCACTAGCCCAAACAGAGAGGGGTCTAGCCCGTGACAATTTGGGGCTTTTGTCCTTGAATTAGCCAAGTTTTTACCATTGTCATAACAGGTTTATCAGCTCAATTTGGAGGGTAGAAATTTGTGCTAACAAATTGGCGCCATTGTCGAGGAACACCAGCCTTGGTAACAACGACATCGGTGAGTTTTTATTTCATTGCTTTACTTTGTTTTAACTCACCTGGCAACTCCACAGGATACAGGGACGACTCCACAGGGGACTTACACAAGAAGATATTTCGGTTTCGATTCCCTCACAAGATCTAAGTTTCGAGCTTCAACAAACCCTAACATCTTTCCCTGGAACAAGACTATCCCTTCACCAAGAACTCCTATCAAAGTTGGTAAGCATATGAGTTCTTAGGTAAGTCCTTTTTCGACGAGAAATATGGTGAGTGTATCTTCGACATCTTCATCTTCCGTTTTATTTCCATCTCAAGCTATTAGTAGGGTAGCAGTTGTGCTTGTTTCTATTTGAGATTAACAATATGGATGCAACTGTGAGACCACCAGTAAGGTGGAGATTTTCTTCCTTTGACCCACTAAGTTTTTTGCATTCCCAGATTATCCTCATGACTTACCTGCACATAAATAGCTTAAATGCATACCTGTGTTTGCAGGGAGGTCGGGAGAATCAGTTAAGGATCACTTGGCTAAATTTTTGCAAGTGGTGGGCGATTTTAACGTGGAACATGAGGATGTGGTGATGAGGATGTTTCTGTCGACCCTCAAGGGGGAGGCACGAGCATGGTACAAGTCCCTTCCTGATGCTTCCATTGATGGATGGGATTCCTTCCAGGAGAAATTCACTGAGAGATGGGAAAATACACAAGACATTTTCTTCTTATGCACATTTTTTTCAATTATTAAAAAGCATGAAAGTGAAAATGTTTTCCAATTTAACGCTCGTTTTTCCAAATTTTACAATCGAATTCCTTATAGAGTGAGGCCTAACAAAGTTGTTGCTTTGATTTATTATCTTGAGGCATTTGATGGTATTTTTGGTGTTTTTCTCAGGAATGAAGACCCTCGAAATCTGGAGGAAGCACATGTTGTTGTTATCAAGTTAGAGAGAAATTACCTTGTAGCTTGTGAACTCCCTCTGATCCAAGTCCCAAACCAACTAGTGAAGGTTACTCCACTCGATGATCTTCAACCATTGGTTGTTACAGAAGTGCAAGAAGTCTATGTTATTGAAGATGAATCATGAACCACAACTTGCACCGTATCAAGTTCCCAGAGAAGAACAGGAGGGTGATAGCCCAATTTTAGATGATCCGGAACCAATAGTTGCACCATTTGAGTCACATACAAAGTTCCAGGAAGATGAAGGTAAAGTTTTCAGTGCTCAAGAGTGTTCCTTGGTTCCTTCTATTAGTGATGATGAAAAGTTTCAAGAGGAGGAACCACAGGTTAACCAAGTAAAGATTAGTCAACAGGGGATTTCATCTGTGCTCATCCTAGTAGAGGCTTCATCCTTGCTTATCACAGCAATGGTTCAGGAACAACTTGATCCGATACCATTACAGCAGGAGGAGCCACTTTTGGTTCAACCAAAGGATGATGTACCTTACACTTTGCCTACTACTCCGCATCCTGAGGTTGTTCTTCAGGATCTTGAGATTGATCAGAGCTTGGATATCAGAGTTCACCATGACCCAGTTGAGCTCAGAATGATGGAGATATTTCAGCAGGTAGATGCCAAGAGTTTCAACTCTCATGTATCCATTATTTTGTTGAAATACCATGTTCTAAGTCCCAACCAAACTTTAGTCAACTGACACCCTTCAGTTATGGCTTCACCAGTAAGTACATCAAGGCAGCTTTGGGTCATATGAGATTTCACGATTGCTCCCCTTGGAAGGTTGACTTTGTTGACATCTCCTGTCAGATTAATCATTTGGTTGCATAGTAACATTGGTCCTTTGAGTATGATGATTTGACCATGATAGCTTGAGGTAAGAAATTTTGGGATTAGGATAGTTGTCTTTCCTTTCCGCATTGTCATTTCAGTGTTTCCTTCTTGCTAATTTTTTACATTTTTGGGACAGAAACTTACTTTCCTTTGTAATGTCTTTTCCCTTCAGTTATTTACTTCATTCTTTGCATAAGTGTCGTTGATTTTTTCCAATTCATATCAGCATGTGGTCATGTCTTGTGTGTCTTTCGTTTCTCGAATAAATAGTCGTCCATAATTGTTATTCCTGAGATAAAATTTGGATGTCAAATCCTTCACATGCCAAGCCTTTGTGTCTATCATTAGAGTGAGTCTGGATGGGGGTCCTGTTTTGTCATTATTCCCGAAGCATTAAGACTCTAGGATGGGTAGTTAGAGGAGACATAGGAGTGCCTTGAGTCATCTTATGTTTTGTCTCCTCGTCTCTTATCATTGAGTCAGTCGTCTCCCTCATCCAACAATAGGGATATAGTACCTAGTTCTTTCATCTTGATCTTCTTGAGTTATCACTTCGCGCTTAAGGAAGATAGACATCATTGCTCTTCTTTTCAGCAGGTCATCTTGTATCGATTTCAACACATTATCTATGAATGACTCAAAAGTAGAGCACCTTGGTAGTCGTTAGCCTCATTGGCGGTTATCTCGCATCTGACAAGGCTAAGTATCATTGGGCCTTGATTGGATGATCCTTGTCATTGTTCAACTTCATAACATCTTTCACAGTGACAGGTTGTGCTCGTGAGTCGTACCTTAGGACCCAATGTCATTGTTGGTGGTGTTCCTTCGCACTTAACAGGTGTTTACATTATTGACATTTGATTAAGTGACCCTCCCTTGTGTCGACATCAACACATTTACCACAAGGAGGAGTGCACATATTGGGTGATAGCAGGTAACGAATTTGGATGAGACCCCTTGTGTTCCAGTTTTTCAGTGGGAATCTTTATATTGATTTGACTCCATGGCCCATTGGATAGGCTTTGGTATCACAGGTCAGCGTACAAGATCTTCTTTGTCGACTTATAGGGCCTTTTTTTCCTTCCACACATTCACAGGGGTATATTTGGGTATAGATCTTTCCAGAGCATCAATGGTACATCTTATAGAGTTCTCACAGAGCAGTATTATTATAGACACAGAGATTCATATGGTTCTCGACATCCCACGGGGGGATCTAATCCCCTTGAGTCACCATTGTTAACCCTTAAATTTTCACCCTTGAAAATCTTGCGGGTTAAGAGCCAGCATGCATTATTTTGGCTAGCATTTTGAGATTCTCCCAGAGTTTAGCACTTGTGTTGAGCAAGAGGTTGATTCCCATCACAGACAAGTATATGATCGGTACATGGTTATTGTGTTCAGAGGTAGAGTTAGCTTGGTTTCCCATGCATTTTGTGAGAGATGTCTACATACAGCAGGTGTTGCTACTTTTTAGGAGACACGGTTTGAGTG
This sequence comes from Picea engelmannii, assembly GCA_009831015.1. Taxonomy (NCBI): domain Eukaryota; kingdom Viridiplantae; phylum Streptophyta; class Pinopsida; order Pinales; family Pinaceae; genus Picea; species Picea engelmannii. The sequence continues at coordinate 7,322 of ML860651.1, forward strand.
GGTCTCTGGATAGTTTGGAGCAATTCTAAGCACACGGGGATGGTCCTTGCATGATTATAGGCTCGATAGCACTTTTCTAGGCGACATGCAGGAGATTTCTATTTTAGCAGTTTCAGCTCCAGGCCCTAGATCCAGATTCTAAGCGCATAGTATTGATCCTTGAGACATTCTGAGTCTTTTGGATCTTTTCCGGGATGATTTGTTACGGATTTCTATTTTTAGCAGGTTGAGCACCAGGGCTCACATGTTGATTCTAATTGTGGATTTGGATTCCTTGCAGAAAATCAAATCTAATGAGTATAAAGTCGTGGACATGCGGAAAACTTTCTATTTTTAGAAGTGAGCATATGGTGGTTGTCTCCTAGCCATCCCGAGCATTTGTGGAGAGTTTGGGTCAGTTTCGACAAGTTTCAAATTTTTGGGACCAAGTGGCTATTTTTGAAAATTTATATTTTTAGTTGTCATCATCATCTCCAGCAGTGACAAGTGGTAGGCTCAGATTTCAACATGTGGCAGAGTATCAAGATGATGTTCCAAGGATTATGTATTAAATGAGAATTAATTAAGCTAAAGAGGTGGCGCATGGGTGAGGTGGCATTGTCTAGAGAAAGTTTACTCAAGGATAATTTTTCTAACTCTATTCCTCTCACTTTCCATGAAACCAGTTTCTAAAAATTCTCCCTAAATTGCTTTTAAACTCAAAAATCCAAAATTTTAGGAAATCCCTAAAAAATAGGGCGAATTTCCCTTTAACTCACGACTCCCTCATCCCTTGGGCCAAATTTAGCAATCTAACATGCGTTGGAAAGCTAAAATTATCCTCCATACACTCTCACTCAAAACTCATCCATGCACATTACTCACTCACACTTATTCCCTCATGCACATGTAACTACTATTTTCTTCACACTCTCTTATATATTGGATGGTCTTCATTGGTTATTGGTCGGTTCTTGGCAGCGGCAACATAGTGTTTCTCTCTCTCTCTTAGTCTAGTGACTCTTCTTTGAGCAAAGTGATCAATGTACTAGTTGTGGACTTGCCAATTGTGGTGCAACCAACCCTCTTGCAAGCCTATCAATAAAGAAATCGAGTGTTTGTGTTCTAGCCTTATTTCTTGATGGTATTTTGTGAATTTTGCACGCAGATTAGTATCTTTTCCTTGCTGTTCTTTGTGGTTTATGTTGATCTTTTGAGCGGTTTTCTTTCTATTTCTTTCTCTCTTTTATTGTGCTAACCCTACAGGATCCCTCCAAGTAAAAAGGAACGATTTTTCCCCTTGTTTTGGACAGTTTTAACACACTGTCCCAAACATATCAGTGGGTTTTTTTGTCAATAAAAGCAGAAAATCAGACTTGGGACAGTGGCAAATCACCCTAGGGACTCCCCCCTGAGGCTAGCAAGCACTAGCCCAAACAGAGAGGGGTCTAGCCTGTGACAATTTGGGGCTTTTCTCCTTGAATTAACCAAGTTTTCATCATTGTTATAACAGGTTTATCAGCTCAATTGGAGGGTGGGAGTTTGTGCTAACAAACCCACAGTTAAGTGTGACGCTTTAAAATATATCTTGAAGCCAAAAAGGAAGGCACCTTAAATTAGATAACCAATAGAGGCTTAATCAAACTTATTCCCAAAGACAACAAGAAAGATTGGATCTTGGTGTTACCCCCTGAAAGTGTAGGGGTCATTTCACATTTTCATGAGCTTTACTCTCTCATCGAGCACAGCAGAAGATCCTTGGAGTTCAATGGTAGTTATAGGTTTTGAAGGTTATGAACTTTGTTCCATCTTTCCCAAGCACCACTCATCATCCAAGGTGTGGAGAAATATGGTTGTCTTGTTGGAGGATGTTCCAAAGGCACATTTCACCAAGACTTGGCACATTTGAGGCATGGATACATGGATCGTATTACCATTTTGTTGCATCATTGATGAAGAGCCTTGTTCCAAAGGTTGAAGCCAAGGCCCAAGATCCATGGATAAAAGAAGCAATCTCTAGAAGATGAATTCCCTACTTCAAGAGGTCGTTAAAGCATGACATGTCTCGAGACAAAACCCAAAAGAGAAAAACGTCCGACATTGGAGAAAGCTTGAAGCAAGGCACGTGGCAAAGAAAAGAGCTAATGGAGGAACACCTTGTTTGAAATGGTGCCATGTAGCACTAGAAAGTATCTCTATGGTTGAAGGTCCATTGGGGGTGTATCTCCTAGACTTGCACTCAAAGATATTCAAGCCCTTGAATGAAATGAAACCCTAGAGGCATTTAAGAAGGTTGTTCACTGTCACCATTGCAACTCATCCTCTCACCTTAGGTCGGCTCTCCTTCAACACAAGGGGGGAAACCCTAGGAAAGAAAGTGTAAAATATACTTTAGAAATAAATGGAATGGTGGATTTCCCATGCCTATCCAATGGGCAATGGAATCGACATCAACAATCAAAAGGGCTCAAACAGTATGGAAGAAGGCATAGTTAGGTTACTATAAACAAGCTCAAACTAACAACTTGGATTTACTTCAATATGCAAAGAATTAAAGGAGGTTCTTCCAAAGATGCTCCTCGCAACAAGTACAAAATTAGCCAAGTAATAATGTTTAACCATGAATATTTAAAGGACAATTACATATGAAATCGTAAATGAAGTAGACATAAGTAGAAAGCCCTCTTTATAAAAGAAAACCAATAATAGATCAATCCTCAAGTGTGATTTCACCCATGAACAAGAGAGCCTAGATGTGACATAATTAACCTGAAAACCCTAGCTAGGGCAGCCCTCAAAAGAGAGTGGAAATCCCTAACCAAGAGATTTAGAGACAAACACAATGATTCAGCAAGACAAAGGGAGGGTTTCACCTCAACCCTAACGTCTTCTTTTTGAGGCAAGATTGCCCTTCTAAAAAAATTATTCCAACAGATTTGTACAAGTAATTTTCAGCAATCGAATCAACCCAAGAAAGAGAAAAGAAAGATGAAGAACCTCAAATTAAAATGCCCCTTAACTTCTTCCTCCCAAAATATCTTCAACTAAGCTTGGAAGGGAGCTCCCACAATTCCAACCATGCCTAGCAAATGAGAGCTCTCTTCCTTTATAGAGCTCCTCCACAACCATTTTACAATAAAACATTATTGAGAAAATACTAAAAGCCTCAATAATATAAAGAAAACTCTAGAAGCCTTTAGGGAAAAGCATTCCTCTAGAAACTTCCAATAAAATATTATTTAGAAACCCCAAGAGATTCGTCCTCCATATTTTCTCCTAATAATTTATTTTAAAGAACCTACTATAAGTCCTCATTAATATATTCTTAGAAGTATCTAGAACCCTTCATAAAATATAACTTAAAATTCATATGAGCCTTCTCTTGGTGGAGTGCTCCTCAAAATCCACAATGATTCCTTTCTTGAGTCATGCATAGATGCCATTTGTCACCTCCTACGTTAGGGCACTCTTCCTAAAAACTTTTTTGTTCTAATGCAAGCCATCCTTCTAGAAGCTTCTCCCTTTTTTGTGAGTGTGTCAAAGATCCATATATGAATCATGCCTCCAAATATGAAATTTTTCCTTGCAGAATGTGAAATGCCTCAAAAGGTGTTCCTCAATGGAAGAATATGTATCAAAATATGTAGAAGGAGCTTCTAAAGCAACATCTATCATGATACCATGGGATTTTAGCCTTGGCACTAAAGTTTTCAATATTCATTAGGGGGGTAAAGGGGGCATTACACATGCTTCATCAACATTGTGGCCACAAAAGGAGGCAATAAATTACCTTAATGGATGAGTTATTAAGCAAAAGTTAGGCCAAATTGACTGGGAAGGATAAATTTTGATGTAGAATTTGATGATGATGAGGTCTTCCATAGTAGGAGGAGCTCCAAGTGAAAAAAAAATAATAAACATAACTTTTAATTTCTTTAGGTCAGCCTTGACTTAAAGTCACAATTAAACTTAACTTTAAGTTATGTTTAGGTTGGCCTTAACCCAAAAAATAAGAGTATAATTGTCATCTCAATGAAGAATTATAACATTTATTGTTGAGCACTCGTATGGAGAGAGGAAGAAGATGTTCCATGATTTAGAGAAGCCTTGGGAGGTGCACCCTATCATTAGGATCCTGTTATCCCCCACTTTTAGGCATAACTAGGAGATCATGTCTCGAGGCCCACAGGTCCTAGACATGGAGTACCGAGAGCAGGATTGACTTTAGCATGGCCCTGGAGGGCCCACCTTTTCTTTCTTCCAGCGCCTTTGTCTTGTCAGCAACAGCAGCATCCATCACCATCGGCTTGTTCCTGTGTCAGAAGTGGTTCTTGCTCCATGAGGTAATTAGTCTGGGTATCATGGTATGTGTCACTTTGATCATCAAAACCCTTGAATATGTGCATCTGATTCCCTTTGTTTCTAACAAATGCTTGGATCTTACACTTGCCCACTTGACCATGTCTAGGGGGATTGACAGGATTCCCTAGTAAGACTGTGTCCTTAGGTTTTGGTTTGCCACTGTGGGGATTTATGAAAAGCCATCGTCCGCTCCCTTCACAGCACCACTTTTTCATCTTGCTTCTCGCTAACCTATCCCATTCCACTTGTTCAGGCACTGGGTTGACCTATTTTCAAGATTGCACCTTATCTCGTGGGAAGAAGGGGCTAAAGGCACAGAAGGTAAAAGCAAGCTAGTAAAAGATAAGAGCCTAAGAATAAAACCTCGAGATGCTTCGCCCAGGGATCCCCGAGAAGGCAATAAAAGGCTTCTCAACAAGAAACAAGAGGGACCCGAAAAAGTAATAAAACAAGACCTAACCAGAGGATAGGGGGTCTCATCATGAGCCAGCCTATTAGGTCCATGGATACCTAGCAGTATGACATTGCCACCAGTTGGTTACCACGCCAAGGAAATGACTCTAGGTTGCATGGCCAAGGGAAAGGGGGTCCCATCACGAGCCAGCCTTCTCATTTCTGTGAAAGTACTTGTGGATAACGCTATCACCACTGGTCACCACGCCAGGGCAGTGTCCCCTGATTAGCTCTTGAACAAAAAAAAGCAATAAAAGATAAAAGAATAAAAATGAATAAGAATAAAAGGCAAGAATGGGCTTGGAAAAAATTGCATCCAGGACAGGTACAGCTCGCCTTCTATAAAGGCACCCACAGGTAACGTTTCTTGTATCCTTGGCCCTCATTGCACCCACATGCTTGGACATCCCCTGACCACATCACCCACTTACATGGCTTGGATGAGGTCTCTTCCAGGAACTTTCCTTTTCCAGTGGACACTAGCCCAATAGGACATCTTGTCCTTTTCTCCAAACTTGTATTGCAGGCCTGTGTAATGTCTTTGAGATTTTAACTGATGTATTATGGATTTTATGCACATGTTTAATAATATTGATGAGATGTGATTGACATTGCTATGATCCCTATGACTGATGAGCCCATGGAGGGCGTAGCTGTTGATGTGCAGGATCATGCCCGACGGACAAGTACCATTTTGGACCAGTACACATGGGGAGATGATCAATTCGGACCTCCATGGGGTTGAAGAACCCATCAGATAGACGTTGAGACCCCATCAGGGGGCAGAGACAGGACAGAGATGGATCGGGGCTTTGCACCGGAGAAGAAGTGGACGTTCCATCAGAGGCACCCCAACAAAGCTTGACCTAGGGGGATTGGCCCTTTTTCAGTGGAACGTTGGCCTTGGAAGGCTTAGGACGTCACCCATCATGACCATGACGTCATCCAGCATTATGGATGTCTTGGGAGGCAGACTGGGCAGTGTTGGCATGTGTGGCAGGTTGGAGAAGCCTAAGGAGGGCTAACGTTTTACTCCAGGATGCTCCATTTGCCCTAGAAGGGGCTAACGTCTCCCTTAGAGGGGCTTGTTGTCTCTTTTCAGCTTGATTAGGGTTTTAATTTGACATTTTAATGTAAAACAGTGTGATTTTAGTATTTTGGCCTTGTCGGCCTTTTACATGACCTAAAATATAAATTTAGGTCATGATACTGTATAAATGAAGGATTTTCACCTTCATTTTTTCATGATCTCACACTCACTCAAGAGTGAGGTCTGAAATTTGCGCTAGACTTGGGTTATTTGGCTGATTTAGTGAGGCGCAATTGTTGAAGGAAGATTTTCTTGGCATGTTTTGGCATTTCTCTTGATGGAAGGTGTTACAACTAGGGTTTGCAATGCTTTTTCTTGGTGATATGTAAGTATTTTTCTACAAAACTTCTTGATTGAATGGTTGCATTATTTATTTCTTGCATATGTTTATAATTTTGCTGAACAAAACCCTAGGTGACAAACACACAAGTAGGTCCTTGTCTCATGTCCCCATTGAAAGAATTTTCATCCATTGATTGAAGAAGGAGAGAGCCTAGCCGTAGCTACACTCTCATTCTCTCTTCATTTTTGCTAGTCGTACCTTTATAAGCTGAGAAGAAGGAGACGCCTTAAAGCCTAGGTTTTCTACACTTTGGGCCGATTTTTCTAGGGTTTGCTGGTAGAGCCTTGTTGTAGAAACACTCTGCTTCATCAAACCTTCTTGTCTTAGTTTTATGCTTCATCTTCAGCTAGCTGTGATTTTCGTTGAGTTAAGGAAGGAGGAGAGAGCATCGAGGCCTAGTTCTCCTACACCAAGGTGAGCCTCTCTCCCCTAGGGTTTTGACTTTGAGGCCTTGCTTTAGCAACACCTCAAAGCTTCTCCCTCTAGTCCTTAGTTGTTTTACCTTTGCATCCTTTAGCTCTTGCGTCCTTCACTTTTTGACTCCATTAACCCTAAGGCACTGATCTAAAAGACCTATTGCTTTTGAAGTGAACCTGATCACAACAACTTTCAAAACTTTGAAGTAAACCCTAACTACTAACCCTAGCTTAGGAACTAACCTATTAATCTATTGTTGTTGTCATCTTTAGCTATAATATCATTGGTGCAACTAAACGTTTTTCTTTATAAGCAATTGAATGGTGATTAAAGGCATTAATTGAATGAAGTGTTGATTTGTTGCATTGACTGCCATATTGTTTCAGCATTTATTGAAGAAGTAATTTAATTTTCATTTGTTATTTATAAACATTGACATCGTCAATATTTATTATCAATTGCTTATAAGTGTATCAGATAGTCATTGATTTACATGAAGTACTAACCCATTGATCAAAGCTTGCATATATCAGTTTATTGTTGCTTTGTCTCAGGCAGGTGTATCTCTTTAGGGGTTTTACTTTATTATTGGTTGTTTAGTCGGACTATCTGCTCGGTGGTGACTTGTGAGGGGGGAAATTATCCTTTTCTTATAATCTTTTGTCTTTCTCAAAACCCCAAGTCACCGGGGACGTCTCCCCTGGGCCTTGCCACCCTAAAGAGAAAGAACTATCCCATTGTGGTGACATTGGGTGGGATTGGGTTCTGTTACGCCAGTTTGACCTTCAAACCTCGAGCCTTTTATCCTTGCTACAAACTGCGCAATAACATTTTGGCGCTGTTGCCAGGGAACATTGAATCAATTCTCCTCAAGACAACACTTTTCAGTAAGCCTTGCCTCAGAGAGTCTTATTCTTACAAGCTTACCTGGTGACTCCACTTAGGGTGTTTTCCCTTATCCTTTGATAGTTTCAGGCAAATTATCTGGCGATTCCACTAATATTTTTCAGGGTGCCACCTTACTTTCAAATCTGTGATATTTCCAAGTTATGGGATCATGGCACACTGGGAACAAATGTATCCGAGTATTGATTTCAGAAGTTTTCAAGGATACCCAAATTACTTTGATACAAAATGGCTAAACAACTCTCCAATATTTTTGGGCCTCCCAACTCTTCACATCGTAAATTTTTTAGAGTATTTGAGCGAGATAGAGTTGGGAAGAGAGGATGCTCTTATAAAATTATTCATACTCACTCTGCCCTCCTACTTACAAGATTGGTTTAAGGGTTGTTGCAAAGACAGGGGTATATCATCTTTCATACACCTCATCAGTAGGTTTATAGACTTTATCAAGCCACATTGCCAAATGTATGAAGATGTCCTTCAAAATCTCATGATAGCCTTAGATGACAAAGGATTCACCACTAAGATTGTAGAAGATCTCGGGAAAGTGTATCATGATCAATACCAAGAATCCTCTAATATAAAAGATGAGGTTTATGAAGAACATTGTCAACCCCTTGAAGAGGAGCAAGACCTCTCCCATAATTCAATAGAATGCAGTGAAGATATAACTAGAAGAGTGAATTATGAGGATGAAGCACCAGTAACCACTCCTCCATCCGACGAAGCTCTCCAAGATCCTATTCCTCCTACAAAAAAAGAAGAGAAAGAGGTAAGTTATTTTCCTTTCAAATTTTTTTATGATACCTTATTCTATTACTCAAACAGTAAAGAAGAAATGGAGCCTTCAGACAAACTAGAAGATGTAGAGGCAAGTCTTCCATTTGATGAAGGCATCTGAGTACTTGAAGCTCCTGCACAGGAAGAAGTGAGCAAGATGAGTTACTTCCCTTTCAAAAATTTTAATGATTCTCTATCTTATGATGTGGAAAGTGAAGAAGTTTTGGATTTTCTAAACCCTTCATGTTATGATGAAAATGATGGCTTTGTTGATAATATTAATGAGTTCATACATGTCGGGAAACGTAAATGGGATGTGATTGGATATAATGGGGATCCCATTTACGACATTGAGGGTCATTCTCAAAGGTTGCATTTACCTGAAGTTAATAAGAAGTTTAGCATTTGGCAATAAGAACATGACATGATTGTTCAGACATCCAAGGATGACTTGATACTATGCTCTCCTAATAATTTTCGATCATACCTTGAGGACTTTGATGATTGTTCTTCTGAGCACTTGGATTTATTCTATGAAGAAAATTATCAACCATCATTATGCTCAAATCTTGATAAAAATGAGGAAGTTACTTCCCTGAAGCAAGATACTTGTGATAAGATTTTCCACCTCCCTTTCATCACTTTACCTCGCTATGTCACTGAAGTTATGGTTTGGAAACATGTCCCTTATCCCAAGTCTCCTGTAAGACAAAACCTCATTCTGGATTTTAGGGGAACGTTGAGTACCTCAAGAAGAAGCATATTATCACAGTTTTCCAGCCTCCCCTTTAGGAATGGTCAGTCACCCTTTCAGTTTTTGCTAATCCCTTCTCAGGCCTCAAGTTGTGAAGACATTCAAGGTAGCCAGCATTCAGATTCCTCGAGTCGGTCTTTTGAACCTTTGACTTTTCACGATCCATTTCTGAGATGGATTGAGCACTCTCCTGAGGTCGTGTCTTGGCATCACTTTTTCCCTCCCACCCGCCTCCATGAGCTAGACCTTACAGTTTCCATTGATATGATACATTCTCTAACTCATGTTATTATTGTGCTTAACTTATCGCTATTTTGGTCTATAATGAAGCACAAAGGCAGGTATCGTGGGACGTTGTTGGATTGGCTTCACTGGTTGTTTGACTACACCCAACATCCAGCCAACAGGTAAGTACAGGTAAGTGTTTTGCTTTACATTTGCATTTATGATTGCTTTATTTCAGTCTTATATATATTGGGGTGGCATTACCACCCCAATTTTGTCACTGATGTTTCTATTGAGATCAAGCAGGTCAGCAGGTTATGCCAGAGATGTTGAGGTTCTCATGCGCTCTACGGTGAGCACATGTCCCCGAGTTGGAGCCAGATGTTATCCCCCACTTTTAGGGATAACTAGGAGATCATGTCTCGAGGCCCACAGGTCCTAGACATGGAGTACCGAGAGTAGGATTGACTTTAGCATGGCCCTGGAGGGCCCACCTTTTCTTTCTTCCAGCGCCTTTGTCTTGTCAGCAGCAGCAGCATCCATCACCATCGGATTGGTCCTGTGTCAGAAGTGGTTCTTGCTCCATGAGGTAATTAGTCCGGGTATCATGGTATGTGTCACTTTGATCATCAAAACCCTTGAATATGTGCATCTGATTCCTTTTATTTCTAACAAATGCTTGGATCTTACACTTGCCCACTTGACCATGTCTAGGGGGGTTGACAGGATGCCCTAGTAAGCCTGTGTCTGTAGGTTTTGGTTTGCCACTGGTGGGGCTTTCTGAAAAGTCACCGTCCGCTCCCTTCACAGCACCACTTTTTCATCTTGCTTCCCTTCTCACCTATCCCATTCCACTTGTCCGAGCACTGGGTTGACCTATTTTCAGGATTGCACCTTATCTGGTGGGAAGAAGGGGCTAAAGGCCCAGAAGGTAAAAGCAAGTTGGTAAAAGATAAGAGCCTAAGAATAAAACCTCAGGATGCTTCGCCCAGGGATCCCCGAGAAAGCAATAAAAGGCTTCTCAGCAAGAAACAAGAGGGACCCGAAAAAGTAATAAAACAAGACCTAACCAAAGGATAGGGGGTCTCATCACGAGCCAGCCTATTAGGTCCATGGATACCTAGCAGTATGACATTGCCACCAGCTGGTTACCACGCCAGGGCAGTGACTCTTGGTTGCATGGCCAAGGGAAAGGGGGTCTCGTCACGAGCCAGCCTTCTCATTTCTGTGAAAGTACTTGTGGGTAACACTGTCTCCACTGGTCACCACGCCAGGGCAGTGTCCCCTGATTAGCTCTTGAACAAAAAAAAGCAATAAAAGATAAAAGAATAAAAACGAATAAGAATAAAAAGCAAGAATGGGCTTGGAAAAAAATGCATCCAGGATAAGTACAACTCGCCTTCTACAAAGGCACCCACAGGTAACGTTTCTTGTATCCTTGGCCCTCATTGCACCCACATGCTTGGACATCCCCTAACCACGTCACCCACTTACATGGCTTAGATGAGGTCTCTTCCAGGAACTTTCCTTTTCCAATGGACACTAGCCCAATAGGACGTCTTGTCTTTTTCTCCAAACTTGTATTGCAGGCCTGTGTAATGTCTTTGAGCTTTTAACTAATGTATTAGGGATTTTATGCACATGTTTAATAATATTGATGATGAGATGTGATTGACATTGCTATGATCCCTGTGACTGATGAGCCCATGGAGGGCGTAGTTGTTGATGTGCAAGATCATGCCCGACAGACAGGTACCATTTTGGACCGGTACACATGGGGAGATGATCAGTTCGGACCTCCATGGGTTAAAGATCCCATCAGATAGATGTTGAGACCCCATCAGGGGGCAGAGACAGGACAGAGATGGATCAGGGGCTTTGCACCGAAGAAGAAGAGGACGTTCCATCAGAGGCACCCCGACAGAGCTTGACCTAGGGGGATTGGCCCTTTTTCAGTGGAACGTTGGCCTTGGAAGGCCTAGAACGTCACCCATCATGACCATGACGTCATCCAGCATTATGGACGTCTTGGGAGGCAGATTGGGCAGTGTTGGCACGTGTGGCAGGTTGGAGAAGCCTAAGGAGGGCTAACGTTTTACTCTAAGATGCTCCATTTGCCATAGAAGGGGCTAATGTCTCCCTTAGAGGGGCTTGTTGTCTCTTTTCAGCTTGATTAGGGTTTTAATTTGACATTTTAATGTAAAACAGTGTAATTTTAGTATTTTGGCCTTGTCGGCCTTTTACATGACCTAAAATATAAATTTAGGTCATGATACTGTATAAATGAAGGATTTTCACCTTCATTTTTTCATGATCTCACACTCACTCAAGAGAGAGGTCTGAAATTTGCGCTAGACTTGGGTTATTTGGTTGATTTAGTGAGGCGCAATTGTTGAAGGAAGATTTTCTTGGCATGTTTTGGCATTTCTCTTGATGGAAGGTGTTATAACTAGGGTTTGCAATGCTTTTTCTTGGTGATATGTAAGTATTTTTCTACAAAACTTCTTGATTGAATGGTTACATTATTTATTTCTTGCATATGTTTATAATTTTGTTGAACAAAACCCTAGGTGACAAGCACACAAGTAGGTCCTTGTCTCATGTCCCCATTGAGAGAATTTTCAGCCATTGATTGAAGAAGGAGAGAGCCTAGTCGTAGCTACACTCTCATTCTCTCTTCATTTTTGCTAGTCGTACCTTTATAAGATGAGAAGAAGGAGACACCTTAAAGCCTAGGTTTTCTACACTTTGGGCCGATTTTTCTAGGGTTTGTTGGTAGAGCCTTGTTGTAGAAACACTCTGCTTCATCAAACCTTCTTGTCTTAGTTTTATGCTTCATCTTCAGCTAGCTGTGATTGTCGTTGAGTTAAGGAAGGAGGAGAGAGCATCGAGGCCTAGTTCTCCTACACCAAGGTGAGCCTCTCTCCCCTAGGGTTTTGACTTTGAGGCCTTGCTTTAGCAACACCTCAAAGCTTCTCCCTCTAGTCCTTAGTTGTTTTACCTTTGCATCCTTTAGCTCTTGCGTCCTTCACTTTTTGACTCCATTAACCCTAAGGCACTGATCTAAAAGACCTATTGCTTTTGAAGTGAACCTGATCACAACAACTTTCAAAACTTTGAAGTAAACCCTAACTACTAACCCTAGCTTAGGAACTAACCTATTAATCTATTGTTGACATCATCTTTAGCTATAATATCATTGGTGCAACTAAACGTTTTTCTTTATAAGCAATTGAATGGTGATTAAAGGCATTAATTGAATGAAGTGTTGATTTGTTGCATTCACTGCCATATTGTTTCAGCATTTATTGAAGAAGTAACTCAATTTTCATTTTCTATTTATAAACATTGACTTTGTCAATATTTGTTATCAATTGCTTATAAGTGTATCAGATAGTCATTGATTTACATGAAGTACTAACCCATTGATCAAACTTGCATATATCAATTTATTGTTGCTTTGTCTCAGGCGGGTGTATCTCTTTGGGGGTTTTACTTTATTATTGGTTGTTTAACCGGACTATCTGCTCGGTGGTGACTTGTGAGGGGGGAAATTATCCTTTTCTTATAATCTTTTTCCTTTCTCAAAACCCCAGGTCACCGGGGACGTCTCCCCTGGGCCTTGACACCCTAAAGAGAAAGAACCATCCCATTGCCGTGACATTGGGTGGGATTGGTTCATGTTACGCCAGTTTGACCTTCAAACCTCAAGCCTTTTATCCTTGCTACAAACTGCGCGATAACAGAGCCTACACATGGCATGTTGAAGATTGGTCAAACCCTGAAGGGGCCTTATGGAGGAGCACCCTAATTAGGACATGTTCAAAGTAGAAGCCTATAAATAGAAGAGAATTTTGTTTGCTAGAGGCATGGTTGGAAGTATGGGAGTCCCCCTCCAAGCTTAGTTAAAGATGTTTTGGGAGGAAAATGTGAAGGGGCATTTCAATGTGAGGTTCTTCATCTTTCTTTTATTGTTCTTGGGTTGATTTGATGGTTGGAAATTACTCTTACAAATCTAATGGTATAATCTTTGAAGGACAGGTTTGCTCCAATAAAAAGACCTTAGGGTTGAGGTGAAACCCTCCCTTTCTCTTGTTGTAATCATTGTACTTAGGAAGGATATTTGTTGTTGTAATTTTGTGGTCATGGCTATTGATTCTTTTTTTGAGCGATGTGCTAGTTAGGAATGAAGATTCAGTGTTGCACATTTAGGTCCTCTTGATCTTATGGTGAAATTAAACTTGAAGAACAATGTATTGTTGGTAGTTCATTCTATAAAAAAGGCTTCCTACATTATCTACTTCATTTATGGGTTCACATGTGTCTATCCTTTAATTGTTCATGGTTGCACATTATTACTTAGTTGATATTTTACTTCCTATGAGGAGCATCTTTGGAAGGGCCCTCCTTTAATTTTCTGCATATTGAAGTAGATTCATGTGGTTGGTTAGAGCACGTTTATAATAGCCTAACTACACCTCCTTCCATATTGTTTGAACCCTCTTGATTGTTGCTCTGAACTCCATTGCCCAATTGGATAGGCATGGGACTTGGTAGTCCACCATCCCTTTATTTCTAAAGAATATCATAAACAATAATTTCTAGGGTTTCCCCCTTGAGTCGAAAAAGAACGGCTTGAAGTGACAGGAAGTGTTATTGTGGTGATAGTGGGAAACCTTCCTAAGTGCCTCTAGGGTTTCATTCGATTAGGGACTTGAATATCTTTAAGTACATGTCTGGGAGGTAACAAATTGGCATCATTGTCGAGGACAAAGTCCAATTCCTAAGATTCAATAGATTGGCTATAGTAATTTGATTAAGGCATTTCTCTGAAGATCTTTTTCCCATTTGGTGACTCCACAAAGGAAAATAGCCACATTCTGGAAGATTCGAACTGAACTTGTTGTCTGTAGAGGTGAGACTTGAAGGTATTTGAAGAGTCACCTAGCAACTCCATTGATATTGAAATAAGGTATGATGGATATATGTTTTTCAAATTTCATATCAACTTATCATATTGGAAGTAAATAAATATGGCATTTTTAGAAGAATCATGGATGGAAGGATGGTTCGACCCATTAGATTTCTCGGGTATCCCAGAGTATCCAAATGAGCTCTTTGATCCAAATTGGGGCAATCACGTTCCAAAATTCTAGGGACAAACTGATTCAGCTCCACTACATATTGCATCTTTCATTGAACTCATTCCAGATCTTAATGTTGTCGATGAGGATGTCACGATGAAGATATTTCTAATGACCTTGGAAGATGATGCATTGGAATGGTTTTATGATTGTAGTCCAAAGGAGATATCTTCTCTTTTAGGTTTAATCAAAGCATTTTGCAAGGTTTGGGATCTTGGTTATGTTGAAGGATCACACGAGGCATATGTTATGATTGAGATTTGTCGTAGAATGAGAAGAGAGCTTGATGATTTGGTGCTTGCATACACAAGTGATCCTTCTAATCTCCTATTTGATAAAACCAAAGCTAAATATGGTGCACTAAACTCATTAGTCACCATTGTAGAGAAGTACCTAAAATCAGCCCAGGTAAAGCTTGGAAATGAGTTTCATGAGGATGACCAATTTTCTCTTTCATCTCATGAGCCACTTATATATAAGTTGCATATCCAACCAATAAGCGTGGTGATGAAAGCCTTGAAGACCATGTTGCATTTCTTCATATAGAAGATCTCCATGGTGCAAATTGTGGTGAAGATCCTATTGAAGATAATGTACTTCCTCTTGTTCAAGCACATTGTGATGACAGAGCACCCTTGCACGAGGAGGACATTCAAACATCCACCACACCCTCCATCGGAGATAAGGGTTTGGTGAGTTATCCACCTTCTCAAATTTTTGAATTTGATGATGGATCCATTGATTATTTGAAGAGGATAGAGCTTGTAGAAAAGCCCTTGGAGGAACATAAATTTGCAAGTACTTCCACTAAATCATGTAATGAAGAACATGGCAGCCAAGAGGATGATAATGTGAGCACTCATTTTGTCATTGGGAAACATATATGGGATATGGATCTCTGATTTTCTCATGGAGATCCCATCTATGACATAGATGGTGAGAGTTTGACGGATGAAGACATGAATTTGCACCTTCCTTTTTCAATCAACCTTGAGAACCACCTCATCGAGCATGACCAGGACATTGCAGATCTTATTTCCTATGAACTTGGAGAGCCAAAAGATGTTGACATATATGATGCACATGTTGAATTATATAGCTTTGGAAGCTATTTTCCCTATTGTAACTAACCATGTAAATAAAGTTTTGATATAGTGTTAACTTTATGTCAAGCATCAAACACATGACAAGTGTCAACCTTATGCCAAGACAACCATATGCCATGTGTCAACCTCATAGCACCTCTAAGAGGGTTGCTTAGGGAGGTTGTAGTGGCTAGCTTACGGAGGCTTCTTAAGAGGGCTGCTTAGGATGGTTGGAGTGGCCAGCTTAGGGAGGTTGCTTAGGGTGGTGGTATGACAGTTGTATAACAACTTTCATACAATCCTAAGACAACAATTTAGGGCAGCCTCTAGAAAAGACAAAGGAAGTGACCTTTGGGAGCATTAGGAGGTGGCTCTTGGGAACTTTAGGAGGTGACTCTTGGCAGCCAAAGGAAGGCAGGTATGACAGCTGTCATACATTCTTAGGGCAGCGAAACCAACCTATAAAAAGGGGCATTCACTTACCATTTCCATACCTTTGTTTTGTTGGAGTATTTTGTTGAGGCAAGGCATCTATTTGCTGAAGTATTTTCTGTTGGTATATGACTAATATCTACTGGAATTTTCTGTTGGTATATGGCTGCTAGTTGTTGGAGTCTTTTGCCAGTATATGGCGGTTAGTTGTTGAAGTATATTGTTGATACAAGCACTCTATTCTTGTTACAAATACTATGTTAAAGCTGCCATAACTCTGCTACAGCAAGAAGGAA
Source organism: Picea engelmannii (assembly GCA_009831015.1). Classification (NCBI taxonomy): domain Eukaryota; kingdom Viridiplantae; phylum Streptophyta; class Pinopsida; order Pinales; family Pinaceae; genus Picea; species Picea engelmannii. The sequence continues at coordinate 23,588 of ML860651.1, forward strand.
AGTCGGTTATCTTTTGGTGAGTTTGTCAAGCTGTTACTATAAGTGTCAGTTCAGCTATTTGTGAAGTTTGTAAGTGCTGAAAGTTTGAAACAGAGGTATTGTTTCAAGTTTCAACCCTCTAAGTCCTAGCTAGTTACTCTAAAGTCTTGTACTGGTTGAAGAATCTTAAGAGAAGTTTTGGCTGGGTTTTCTACCCCAAGAGGGTTTCCCAAGGTATACTTCAGAGCATGGAAGTACAGAATATCCCTTGTTCTGGAAGAAAATGACTTATCAGATTATGTTATGGAAGAGGTTGCAGAACCCGAGGAAGAAGAAGCCAAAGGTAAGTACAAGAAGAATCTGATAAGGGCAAAGAGAATAATTGCAGATTCTATAAAAGACCATCTTATTCCTCATGTATCATCCTTGAAGACTCCCAACGAGATGTTTGATGCTCTATCTCGTCTATATGAAGGAAGGAAAATAAACATGAAGATGGCTTTGAGGACTCAACTCAAAAATGTAAAGATGCAGAAGTTTGAATCTATTCATGTCTTTTTTACAATAATTTCTCAGATTAATGAACAAATTATAGCTATCGGTGACTCAATTGAAGAAGTTGAGTTAGTAATGACTACTTTGAATGGACTTCCGAAGTCATGGGACCCTTTCATAAGAGGAATTTATTCAAGAAGTAAGTTAACAAAGTTTAGCAGGTTGTGGGAAAATTGTGTCCAAGAAGAAGCAAGACTGGAAGCAAGAGAAGAAAAGCTAAGTGATGATGAAGATCAAGCTCTTGCAGCCCATTTCAGGAAAGGAAAGAAAAAGAAGGAAAATCATCCTCCACAGAAGAAGTTTTAGAAATTTGAGAAAGGTAAGAGAGACTATTCTAAACTCAAATGTTTCTGTTGTGAAAAGTTGGGACATCTCGCCAGAGATTGTCCTCTCATAAAAGAGGTCAAAGAAAGGAGGAAAAACAAAAGACATCATGCTCATATTGTTGAAGATGATGAACATGTTTTCAAGAGAGAAAGAAAAGAAGATTTAGATGAAGAGTATGTTTTGGTGGCAGCTCTTACTAATTCAGTAAATTATGAT
>ML860651.1:24764-38339 GCA_009831015.1 Picea engelmannii
AATTATGATGATGAAACATGGCTTGTGGATAGTGGTGCCTCCAGGCACATGACTGGTTTTAAAGACTCTCTTTCAAATCTGACTAAGAAAGATTCTTCTCATCAGGTGAGACTAGGTGATAACTCTTCCTATCCTATTAAGGGCATAGGGAATGCTTTTTACAGCTTAGATTCAGGGAAACATTTGAAAATGGAAAATGTTTTATATGTACCTAGTCTACAAAAGAACCTCCTCTCTATTTCAAGATTGGAAGAGAAAGGATTTCGAGTAGCTTTTGTTGATGGCCAAGTTCTTATGTGGCCGAGAGGAAAGAATATTGATGATGCTATTATAATTGGTATACATAAAGATGGGTTATACAAGTTAAAAGGAAAGGCAAATCAAGCCTTAGTACACAGTACTATAAACCCGTATGAACTGTGGCATAGAAGGTTCGCTCATATTCACTATAAAGCCTTGCCAGTTGTCAGCAAGATGGTGAAAGGCCTTCCAGAAATTCAAGTGTTCCACGATGGTGTGTGCAAAGGATGTGCACAAGGAAAGAACGTGAAAAAGCCTTTTCCAAGTGTTGGTTATCTATTCTTCTTCCCTTACCTTCTAAGTTATTGACCCAAGGTTCATGTCTTTCAGGTTTCCAACAAAGCCTCTAAAACTATCGGCCCTCCTGGTAAACCAGAAGGCAACACAGTACACAGAGTGCACTACGCAGTCTCACTCGAGATAGCTTTAAATGGGTGGCTGCAAGACTCAGGTGTTTACAGTCTAGGATTGAGTATGAGATAGGGGTTTATTATTCAGAGCCATGTACTACGAATCGTGATTGCAATCTACTATTGTTCACGCGTGTGCATTTATCTCTCATAGTTTATTTCCCGAACAACACAATCGTATTTCATAACAATGTATTAACTCATTCATTAAGCATAACAACTAACTGCTGAAAGAAACCAAAGATGTACATGCATTCATCACATTACACAAATATTACTGTGGTTCACCCCCTCCTAGGCTACGTCCACAAAGATTTGGCTCTTGGCTCTTTTATTATGGTAGTTCTGCATCTCCAGCGCCGCGCGCTTACAATTCTCCTCAGATGGGTAAGATCTGTATGAGGCGAACTAGATTGCACCAGGCTCCACAGTCTGCGATCTAATCCTCAGACCTTCCTTCTCTCCTCTGTTCTTAGCTCAACAGCTTACAAAAATGGTTCATAGCAGTATTACATAACGCATCAACTCGTACATAACTATGATGGAATACTACAAAAGCTTAACTAATACAAAAAGCGAACCAACCTCTCTATGATACCTGCGTATCTATATTTATATATATCGGGCTCTTCAGCCATTTACAATGTATTGCCAAAACCCTAACCCTACCGACGTTAGGACTTCCTCCCATGCGCGTGTGTTGTTCTTCATCCAGCTGTCGCTTTCCTTGTGCACGCTTTCTTGCATGCACGCGTGTTTTTCTTCCTCCAATTGTTACTTCAGTTTCTGCATGCTTTCTTTCCCACGATCATCCTTCTTTCCACTTCGGCCTGGTGCCAACAGACCCCCAACACTGACATGTGACTTGTCCCGAGTCACCTAATCCTTCTGAGCTTCTTCGATCTCCTTGGTGATCATCTGGAACTTTTCCGTGAGCTCTGTTGCTTTTGTCAGTGCCTGCGCGGTCTTCTCCTTGATGGTGTCTACTACCTGAACTGCCACTTCGTTGCTCAGCAATCCTGCACATTCGGCCTCGGTCTGTGCTATCTGTGTTTTAGCTCCTTTTGCCTGTGCGAGTACTTATGCTACCCGTTCCTGTAGTGGCTCTTTTGAACATGACGCTCCTGTTTCTGTGTTTGCGCAGTGATAAGTTATGCCTGGATCTTCTTCATCTCCTGCATCCCTTTGACTCGTTCTAGGATTGGTATGGTCTTCTGCCTTTGTTTGAGTTCTTGGATCGTCGCATTGATCCTTTCCTCTTCCTTGTCCCAACGCTGGACCTGTGGATCCTCCTCCAACCTTGTCTAAAGTTGCGCTGCTTTATCGAACAACTCAACTACTGTGCTAACCTGTTGTTCTATCTCCTGCAGCTGCGTTGTTGCTCCTGCTTCCTTTACTCCTTCATTGCCGATGGAGTGGTTGGTGTGAGCTATTCGCAGAGATTCTCGATCTCCCTCTGATACTGATCAATTGCCTGCGCAATCTGGTCGATCTTTGCTGCTACTGGGAGTTCATTTCCTTGCGCGGTGCTTGGGAGTTTCTCAAAAATTCCTCCCACTCTTCGTTCCAGTTCGTTCCTGCGTTCTTTTTCCTCCTGAGTTTCGAGCTTGGCCTGCTCACAAACTTTTTCCAGCGCCTCCCGCTTCTTTGTTGCTTGTTGTAGCTCGACTAAGTTTTTATGTGCACGAGACTGTACCTCGTGGTCGACGCTAACCTGCAATTTGTGTAGTGCCCTTGATGGCATCCGTGTCAAGACCAAATGGATGTGGTCTAAATCCTTCAAGGGTGTCTACCCCACGATTTCATCCATGCACAGCATGCTTGGTTTGATGTAAATCGTTGTGTTTGCGTGCAACATGGAGTGGACTGGGTCTCGTTCTTCTACCTCCACTCTTTCTTTGGTCTGTATTGTCGATGGCTTTATGCCTCTGCTACTGCTTATTGTCTGTGCTTCCCCAAATTTCTTGAGGAACTGTCCCATTTCTGCCAGCTCTTTTTGCAGTTTATCCCTGTGATGTGCTGCATGATCGAAATCTTCTGCTAAGCAATCCTGGACCATTCTGGCGATCATTTCCCCATAGTCCTCCATGATCGTATAGTCTGGCGATGCTCGTTGCACCTTTGATTTCTTGCACGCGCCTCCTGCCTACACGGCTGATCTCTTATTTCCCCCTGTTCCCTGTGTGATGGGGTTTGGGGCGGTCTCCTGCGCTCCCTCGACCTGCTTCTGCTATCCGTTGGTCAGCTGTATAGTCTCTTTCTTCCCCTTCTGGGTCTCTGTCCGCTTGACCCTTCGTCTGCCTGAGTCGGTTTGGATTGGCCCGTCGTTGGTTTTTTGGGCACTGGGATTTCCGAAGGCTGTGTTTCCGCCTGCGCTGCCTCTCCTTCTGTTGTTCTTTCCAGTACTTCCCAGGTAATGGCTAGGATCCTCCATTCATCAGGCCATTCGCTAATGACCATGTCGATATCACCCTCTGTGATGCAGTAGCGCATCTATAGCCATTGTTTATCTGGATCCTGCCTTGGTTGTATCCACATTGTTTGTCGTGTGGCCCGGAAGTTGGCGATGTCCGCATATCGCGCGACAGCCTCTAGTGTTATTCTCCATGATCGGCTGATAGCTTCTTGTATGTCCCGTAGGTATGCTTCGAATATGATTTTGTTCTCCCTCTTATGCCTAGCCTGTGGCCCGGAACTCAGTAATAGGTATCTTGCTCCCGCTGGCCGTGGTCTGGTACAAAAAATTACATACACTGGTTCTCGCCATCCCATGAAGGCTATTAGGGTAATCATCCACGAGTAATGGAACTTTGTGCCTAGGTCCTGTGCATCCTTGCAGTCCTCTTGAAATAAGTTCAATAAATATGGCGCCCAACTCATAGAGGTGCCTTCTGCGCACTGAGTTGCAACTGCAATGACTCATGTTGGTACTTCATCTTTGCGGCATTTTCTGAGCAATTTGCAAGCTAAGATCTTTGCGCCCAATTGTGTAGCTGCGTTGTTGATTCGTTTGATCATGATGCCCCTCGTTCCCCTGGCGGTGCCGTATTTCTTCTTCATTTCTTCTGCCAACGCTTTTTCCTTGGATTTGTCATCCAGAATCAACGCGGGATCCATATCCCGGGTTGGTAACCCTGTGATTTGTGCGATAAGCTCAACAGTTATGGGGACGGGTTTGTCCAGCCATATGTCCCCTCCATGTGTGGTTGCTAACAGCTGCTTGACGCATGCTATCGCGTACTGGCCTCTGCCAAAATGTGGTAGCTTTAGCAAACCTAAGATTCCTGTTCTATCCAGCCCAGCGGCCCACTGATGTGGCTAGTTGATCGTTTCTCCAAGTCGGGTTACGCCTATGGTCTGCATAAAGACCCTCTGCGCAAGTTCCGGGAACTTGGTTTCGTCTAATACGTCATGGTCTGAATATTTGAGCTTCCCGACGTGACCTAGTAGCTCTGGTTCTACCTATACTCTAGCTGGTATGCGTGGTAGAACAATTTTTGCTGCAGGTTTCTTGCGTGGTGAGCTCAGTGTCTGAACTTTGTCTTCCTGCTGCAGTGGTTGGTTCGAAGTTCCAGCAACTTCCGATTGTTCCCCCATCAGCCATTCTGGCCAAGCCGAGGCATTTGCAGCGGTCTCCTCTGTTGGTTGACCTGAGATGGTCGTTTGCGACTCGTCTGGTTGCACTGTTGCTTCCAGATTTTGTGTCGTTCCGATAACTTTCAGGGTTGCTTTGGTGCTTTCTGGTTGCACTTCCTGTTGGGTTTCCACTTTCTTGTTCTGAGGCGCTTGCGCCGCTACTGGCGTATCCACTTTCATGGCCTCTGCTTGTGGCTGTTGAATCTCTTCCAATATCGGTGTAGAATTCACCGGTATCGTCTCTGGGGATGGGATTTCGTCGATGTCGACAATCTCCGACTGTTGTTGTTCGTTCTCTTCCAGCGGTCCTCATGACCTAGTTTGAACCCTCGTCGGTCTGGTTGTCTGGCTTGCTTTTGCTGGCTTCGGTGGTGCCATAGTGGTGACTATCGAACGTTTGTTGAGTTCGAATAACTTCGGTGAGCTCTGTGGTCTCGCTCTGTTTGTTCTGGCTGCTATTACTCTCTCTCTGTTTTCCTTTCGCGAATAGACTAGTTGCTCCCGTGCTCGCTTGTTGTATGGGCTTGTCATGAAGCTTGTCGAGGACGCTTCCTCCATTATGCGTTTAATGCATCATAACTGTGGGTTCAATGCATCTGCGACGGTTCTGTACTTGCCATTACGCTTGCTTTGTCGTCTCCTGTTGGCGTGTTTAATGTGATGTCCCATCGGTCCTTGTCGTGCTTTAATTCCGCTTAGTGTTGTCCTGTCATCCTGCTTTTGTCGACTTTTCATTTCCCGCTTGTTTTCCTTTTGTATGTAACCGTTGTTCGTGCCTTTGCCGAATTTGTGTTTCAAACGTCATATGGCCTTTCTATCTCTGGTGTGTTGCGCGCTTTTTAGTCTTGTTTCCTTTGTGTTCCCCCATTTTTTTTTATTTTTTTTTTACTGCGCAGTGGGTGGTCGGCTGTCCTTATACAACTTCAGTCAGCTCCCATTGATCATTCCTCTGAGGTATGCGCCTGCTAAATCTCGTAATTGTACAACTCCTCCGTCTGTGACAGATTTTACCTCGTATGGTCCTAGCCAATGCATTTTAAGCTTCCCTGGGTGCTGAAACGACTTGTTGTCGTACAACAGTACTAGATCTCCTTCCTTGAAGGTTTTCTTCTTGATGTGTCGATCGTGCCAAGATTTGTCTCTTGCTTTCTTCACTTGTTGATGGAATCCTGCCAAGATTCAGTCTTCCTCCATTGAAAATAGTTGATTCAGTCTCTCATGTACTGCACCTCATTATGTCATTTGTGTGATAGCTGCTACACGTAAGCTGGGTACTAAAAATTCTAATGGCACTACTGCTTCTTGGCCATAGACTAGTTTGAATGGTGTGTGCCCTGTCAACTTTTTGCATGTGGTCCTATACGCCCATAATATTGTTGGTACTTTGAGGTCCCAGTCGTCTCTGTTGACGTGACAGATCTTTGTCAGTGCGTTCTCTAGAATTTTGTTGAAGGCTTCTACTGTGTCATTCGCCTGTGGATGATACGGTGTGCTCTTTTGGTGATGAACTTCAAACTCTTCAGTCATCGCGCGGATGGTGATATTTATGAAGTGTATGCCTTGGTCGCTCATCAAAACTCTTGGGCACCCAAATCTAGTGATTACTTGTTCAAACAAGAACTGTGCAGCTGTCTCTGTGCTACAATCTTTTACTGGTGCGGCTTCCGCCCATCTTGTTAGGTATTCCGTCGTGGTGATAATGAATCTTGCCCCTGTCCTTTTGGCTGGTGGGTTAATTGGCCCACAAAGTCTATTGCCCATTTGTCAAATGTCTGTAATGTTACTTGTGGTCGTAGTGGCATCTCGTCCCTTCTGTTGGGTTTGCCTACCCTTTGACAGACATCGCATCTCTGACAGTACTCTTTCGAGTCCCTGTGAATCGTTGGCCACCATAGTCCTGCGCGGTATCTTTTCCTGCATAATTCCCTCCTGCGATTCCCTCGTGGGCTTCTGCTAAAATTCTTGGTCGTTTGTGTTCTAACACGTACCTTCGCAAGATGTTGTCTGTGCCCATCTTGTATAGGTGTCCTGCGATCAGTTGATAGTCGGTTGCGCGGACTACCAGGTTCTTCTGCGCGGTGGTGTATTCTTGCGGCGCAGTACCTGTGCTCAAGTACTGGATGATCTCTGCGAAGTAGTCATCAGCAATCTGTACTGAGAATAACTGTGCATCTGGAAAGTTGTCTACTAAATTCGTAGGTTCTTCTCCATTGTGACCCTGGACAAATGGTCAGGTCCTGCATTCAGTTTTCCTGGTTTAACTATTACTTCAAAATCAAATTCTTGAAATAGCAATAACCATCGACAGATTCTCCCCCCCAACACTGGCTTGTTGACTAGGTATTTCAGGGTTGAGTGATCTGTAATCATCTTAAAGTGTTTTCCCAATAGGTAATGTCTGAACTTCTGCAGTGCATAAACCATGGCTAGGCGTTCTCTTTCTGTCGTGTTATAATTATGTTCTGAGTCTGATAACTTTCTGCTTGCGAACGCTATCAGGTGATCCAAGTCTCCCGCTCCTGGCTGCGCTAAGATAGCTCCCAGTGCTATCGCCGATGCATCTACATGCACATGGAATGTCTTTCCCCAGTCTGGAAATACTAGTATTGGTGCGGTAACCATCTTTTCCTTCAGGTTATCCAGACCGTGTTGACACTCGTCATTCCATTGATACTTTGTATCCTTCCTTAACAGTTTTCCATTGGTGCTGTGATCTGGGCATATCCTTTGATGAATTTCCTGTAGTATCCTGTGTGTCCTAATGTTGTTCTTAGCTGACAGATTGTTTTTGGTACTAGTAAGTTAACAATGACTACGATCTTGGCCGGATCCACTAACAAGCCTTGTTTGCATACTATATGGCCCAATAGTATCCCAAACGGTGTTCCAAATATGCATTTCTTGATGTTCAATGATATATGGCATTGTCTACATCTCTCTAACATCAGTCGTAAAACTTCCACATGGTTTTTCAACAGACTATAAACTGTCCAATCATCCAGGTATACTTAGAAAAACTAATGGATGAATTCCTTAAATGCGACAATGACCACTTTGGAGAATATTGCGAGTGCATTCTTCAATCCAAACGGCATGACTGTGTACTGATAAGATCCCCATTCCCTCGCAAACGTGGTCTTGTGTCTGTCCTCCTATGCTATCTTCATCTAATAGTAGCCTGAGAATCCATCAGTGAATGAGTAAGCTTCATGTCTCCCCACATTCTCTAGCACTTCATCCGTGAACAGTGTAGGGAATGGGTAGTGTAGGCATGCATCGTTCAACTTCCTCAAGTCGACGCATATCCTGATCCCTCTTCCTTGTTTCTTGTTTTGTACTACCATCAGGCTTATCCATCCAGATTCCTCAACTGGTTCAATGATGCCGGCTTCGAGCATTCTGTCGATCTCATCTTTAACTTTCTGTTTATATATGGGGTTCAGTCTGTAGGGTCGCTGTCTAATAGGTCTCGCTTTAGGTCTAAGTGGTATCTTCATCTCTCCTAATTCTTCGGCTATACCCTTCATCTCTGTAAATGTTGTGGGAAAAAGGTCGCTATATTCGCGCAACAACTCGGTGATGATTTCTACTGTCTGCTCATCCCAGTAGTCTCCAATGCTGGCCATTTTGGGCTGCTCAGTTGTCCCGATGTTAACTTTCTTTACCTTGATTGGCGCGGAAATGACTTCTGATTCTATGGGTGGTCCTTCCACATCTCTTTCGCCTTCTACTTCTTCGATCTGAATATCGCGTGGATCATCTTCATCTGGTGCTTCCTCCTGTACATGGTAACATGACAGTAGTTCCTTGACTGTCTTTTTATTCCGTTGTTGCTCTTCTGTGATAAATTCTATTTCCGGTTCTTTGGTGAATATTACTCCTCTTATTCGTTTGAGGGCTGCGTCTATGTTGGGGTTCTCATGCTCGAATGAGAAAGTGATTGTGAAGTTTTGTTGCAATGTCCTCCATGTTGTAGTTCCTTTGCGCAATTCCTAGTCTGTATACCAATTCGCTGGTATGCCCTACAAAGTATGTATGAAGTGATGAGGCCATTCCTCCGGTGGTGTCATTTTCCACAGCGTTTTGCACTTCGCCAAGTGTTCCATTGGTGCCTCTTGTCCTTCGTATTCCTGTTGTTTGTTGTATTCCTGTTCTGCGTCGAACCTTATGCGCAGTAGTCGCTTACATTAATACCAGTCTGTGATGGTCTCTTTATGTGCGCCCCACCATCTTGCGGGTGTGGCCTTGAGTGTTAAGTCAAGTGCTAATAGTCGTTGGTTTTCTAATACTTCGTCTTCATATTGTGTCAAGAATGTTTCCAAATCATTTAGTCCGTGGAAACTGGGTGGTTCTTTGATTTCTATGCCTACCCATCTTACTGCGCAGTCTATTCTTGCACATCTTCGCGTGGATACTTCGTGTAGTCTCTGCTGCCAGTTTTCTAACCCGGTGTCTGAGTCTGTTGCGCATGAAGTAATGCTCCGCCAACTAAGGACCCCGTCTGCAGTTGGGTTTACGTAATCCTCATCGCGCGCAGTTGTTCTGTACCACTGGTCGATCTCCTCTAAATCCAGGCAAGTAGGTTCTACGAACCTCTCCCCTTCCGATGGATCTAGTGGTGCTATGACCCTGTATTCTCCGGATTCAAACGTCATTTTCCTGGTTTTCAAATTGATTATGGCATGGTTGTCAAACGCCCAATCCAGACCAAGCAATGTCGGGTAAGGTGTTGTGTCGTCTACTATTTCAATGACTTCAAAATCTGCTTTAGCGTGCACTCCATCAAGATCTACTGTCACTCCTTTCAGTCTACCTATTGGTAGGACTCTATGTTGGTTTACTAGTTTCAATTGGACATTTGAGTATCCCAGTGTTGGCTCTCCCATACATTGCCATGTCTTCTTTGGTAACACATTCGCTTCGGGTCCTGGGTCTAGTATAATGTCTCCCATATTGAAATCTTCAATGTTAGCATTTAGTCTAAATTCTCTACTTGTTCTTCTTCTTGTGTGTAGGTGGTTAACGGTTTTGGGTTCTAGTGTTTCTTCCGTCTCACTGCTACATTTCTCTAGAATGTTTTGCAATATTTTCACAGATGAAGGATCACTTAATACTTTCACGCATGATTGTAAAAAGCCTTTGATTGTACTTACTTGTCCCAGGGGTTGCATTCCGTTGGTATGATCCAATGAGGGCAGCATCTCATATTCTGAGGCTTCCTTGAATGGTTGCGCAGTTGAAGTCGACATTGTGTCCTCCTTCTGAAATTCTTGTCTGGCTTCCTTAAAGGTCTCCTTTTCTTTTGGCACGTCGAACTGCTTTCTTGGTTCAGTGTTCTTCACCCATTGGTTCTGTGCTAGTTCCTGTCGAACTGCGTCAATGTCTGTTTTCGTTCCTCCACAAGTGACTATGTTGATGTTTCATCCGTCATTCCTTGCTTCAGCTGAAATCCACTAAACATTCTGATTGTTCTGGTTCCTCTTTTCCTGAATCTTTACTAGTAGTGTCGGACATTCCTCTGTATCGTGGTCCGATGCGCGGAAATACATACAAGTGGTTGGTGGAAGTGGACATTCTTGTGCATAATGTCCTGGTTGCTGACAATTGTGACATGTGACTGGTCCTCTACCCCATCCAAAAACTCCTCTAGCTCGTCCTCCTCCTCGGTAGCATGCTCGATCACCTCTCAACGCATTATACTGTGGTGCTTGATTGTACTGCGCGGTATTGTACTGGGGATGTGCCGGATTGTACTGCAGCTGCGCGTTATTGTATGGTTGTTGCGCAATGTTGTATGGGGTTGGAGCTTGATTGAACTGTGGCATTGCTTGCCCAGTCATCATTTCGGCCTGTACCCTGTATGCATCTGATGTTCTCTCCCGCATCAGCTCCATAGTTCTACAATCTTTATCATCGTGACCCACTGATTTGCAGAAGGTGCAATATGAATTCTTTGGAACTGTCTGGTATTTCTGCATCATCGTGCAGTGATAAGGGTCGTGACCCAGTTTCTTGCATATTTCACACCATAATCCTCCCTGCGGTAGCAGATTTGGCATACCCGTTTCCATGTACTGCGCGAATGTTGGGCATTCGTTCTTGTGGTGTCCTTCCGTCCTGCATGTGGTGCACCAAACGGCTTCTCGTTTGTTCTTGTTCTTATTCTGGTTTAGCTGAAATGTTAAGTTCTTCAAATCCTCCTTCAACTCTTCGATAGCCAAGTCCGTCTGCTGGTATTGGTTCTCTTCCAGTTGCAAGGTTGCCTACAAAGCCTCTGCCTGCGTCTGAAGTTTTTGTTGTCATAAAGGATATTTTAAGTGTGGGAGTAGTGAGTTGACAAACAGGTGTCGATGCTGCATCTCGGTCGTAAGGTATTTTAACTTTCCCTTCAGTCGCTTCAATCTCTGATCAATCTCCCATACAGATTCTCCTGGTTTCTGTTTGATTTCAATCATCTTGTTCATGTACTGATCCTCTGAGCTCGGCTTCTGGAACTCATTTATCAATAATTTCTTAATGTCGGCCAGTGTCCTTGTCGTCCCAGGGGCATTTTTTGTGTCTAGACTCATGTACTAGTCTAGTGCGCGGTCTCTTAGCGTAATCGCTAGCTACGCGAGTTTGGTATCTTCATCAATGATCTGTTTTGCTTCCCAAATCTTTGCACAAATGAACAAATGCTTCTCAGGGTCTTCTACTGCTTCCCCTCAAAATTCTGGTAATCTGATAGTGGGATCGTGTCCTGCCATTCTGAATACTGAACTACTACCTCCTCCGCGTGGTGTAGATACTTGATTAGTGCTGCCTGAACTGGCTCCTCCAGTTGTTGCTCCTTGTGTAGATGTGCTTCTTGCTGTCGGACTTCCTCCGAACCTCAGTTGCCTAAACGGTGGTGTTCTCTTTGGTGTATTAGTCGCACATGGGTTTATGGGTTCCACACTGACATTAATATGGATAGGATGGCTGCCTTCTCCTCCCGTTCTTGGGCCTCTCGTCTTCCTCCCATATGTTGCGCGCAGGATTTCTTCAATCTGCTCCACAGCCCGGAGATCCTCTACCTCTTCCTCATCACTCGCCAAGCTTTCCCTCGCGGCTACGGCTCTCTTCTTGGTATTCACCTTATATTGGTAGGGTACTCCGATACGCGCCGTTCCGGATGATGCCAAGATCCACTTGAGTTGGTCGTCATCCATCATGATCGAGTCCAAGGGTTCCTCCTCCTTCTTGCATTTATCCTTACCTCCTTCCATTTATCCTTTCTTTGTCAGTGTTTCCCCCCTTCCCCCATGCACGCAAGGAAGTTTAGCTGTCTGATTCCATTGTCATTACACCTTTGTTATAAGTATACAAGGATTGAATGTACCTTCCTCGAGGTCCACGTAGAAATTCTTGCTCTGCTGCGTTGTATGACTTTGTTGTGTCAACTGCAAATTCTGTGATGAAACCTACCACAATATTGTCAAGCCAAAAGTCTACTGCGCGGGTGAATTTGTTGTTCACCTGTTGTAACTGCTCAATCTGTACCGAAGTCCAATCTAGGTGTCGAATCCGGTTCGTCGCGTGGTTATCCTTCAACCTTAGTATCCACTCCTGTAGTAGATGCGGAAAATCACAGAAAAAGACTTCGTGTAGATCAGTAAACACGTGTTTGTCCAGATATTTGCGAGGTGTGATTCTAGGGTTTCTATTGTCTTTATGTGCAAACTCTAGCTCTCTGGTTCTCAACCAGCCTTCGATTTCTGCTTTTGTGGGGTTCCAAGGTCTCAACATTCCCTTCTAATGGGTCTCAACATTCCCTTCTAATGGCTCATTGCTCTTCTTGGTTCGCTCGTTCTTTTCTCGTTCAATCTATCTCATCTACTCAGTCTTCTCTTGTTCCTATTAACACGGCAACGGAACCATTTGTTGGTTATCTATTCTTCTTCCCTTACCTTATGAGTTATTGACCCAGGGTTCATGTCTTTCGGGTTTCCAACAAAGCCTCTAAAACTATCAGCCCTCCTGGTAAACCAGAAGGAAACACAGTACAAAGAGTGCACTGCGCAGTCTCACCCGAGATAGCTTTAAATGGGTGGTTGCAAGACTCATGTATTTACAGCCTAGGATTGAGTATGAGATAGGGGTTTATTATTCAGAGCCATGTACTACGAATCGTGATTGCAATCTACTATTGTTCACGGGTGTGCGTTTATCTCTCACAGTTTATTTCCCAAACAACACAATCGTATTTCATAACAATGTATTAACTCATTCATTAAGCATAACAACTAACTGCTGAAAGAAACCAAAGATGTACATGCATTCATCACATTACACACATATTACCGTGGTTCATCCCCTCCTGGGCTACGTCCACAAAGATTTGGCTCTTGGCTCTTTTATTATGGTAGTGTCGCGCGCTTACAATTCTCCTCAGATGGGTAAGATCTGTATGAGGCGAACTAGATCGCACCAGGCTCCACAGCCTGTGATCTAATCCTCAGACCTTCCTCCTCTCCTTTGTTCTTAGCTCAACAGCTTACAAAAATGGTTCATAGCAGTATTACATAACACATCAACTCGTATATAACTATGATGGAATACTACAAAAGCTGAACTAATACAAAAAGCGAACCAAACTCTCTATGACACCTGCGTATCTATATTTATATATATCGGGCTCTTCATCCATTTACAATGTATTACCAAAACCCTAACCCTACCGACGTTAGGTCTTCCTCCCATGCACGCGTGTTGTTCTTCCTCCAGTTGTCGCTTTCCTTGTGCACGCTTTCATGCATGCGCGCGTGTTGTTCTTCCTCCGGTTGTTACTTCAGTTTCTGCACGCTTTCTTTCCCACGATCATCCTTCTTTCCACTTCGGCCTGGTGCCAACACCAAGCAGTGACAGTAAAGCAAAAGGAATTATGGATCTAATTCATTCAGATGTGTGTGGACCTATGTCAGCCACTTCACTCAACGGGTATGTTTACTATGTTTCTTTTATTGATTACTTTTCTCGCAAAACTTGGATTTATTTCTTAAAGAATAAAGATGAAGTCTTTAGTAAGTTTAAGGAATTTGAAGCTCTTGTTCAAAATCTTTTCGAGAGAAAAATAAAAGTTTTAAGATCTGATAACGGAAGAGAATTCACATCTGGTGAATTCAAGGAATTTTGTAGAGAAGTTGGGATTAAGAGGGAGCTTTCTACTCCATACAATCCTCAGCAAAATGGTGTTGCAGAAAGAAAGAAT
>WSFP011410618.1:0-24664 GCA_009831015.1 Picea engelmannii
CATCTTCCTGTGAGGGCTTTCACCATAAGGGGACCACTTTGGAGTTCATCCATATTTACTTCTTATCAACCATGACAAGACAATAATGAGTCATATTTACATCAAACAATATTGGGTCCATTACCCAAACCTTTGTGCTGCTGTGGGGCTTTCTTTAAGGGTTGACATCAATGACAACCAACCTTAATCAACATATAGGTCGTACTAATACTTGGGAGGTCAAGTTACACAATTGGGGTCGAATACTACTTGAAGGAACAATTTACCTCTATGTTGGGTGCATTTATGTGTTTCCAAACTAAGATATTTTCATAGAGAGGCTGAGTTATTCAAATAGAGACCATACACTCTCAAGTGGGGATGAGTTTCATATCTGCTGGTCACATCCTTCACATTGGGATTCGAATTCATCAACTGGGTCAATTATTATCAGGTTTGGGAGATGAAATATTCATATGTTGGGTCAAATACTTTGTTACAAGATTTATGGGCATTAGTTGATCCAACCACTACCTACATGCCATTAAAATACTTCAAGTTGTTGCAGTTTCTTCATTATAGGTGGCCTTATATCTTGTACATCAAACCATTTGGCAACAATATATTGTTGGAAGATTGGTTGTTGTCATTGATGTCAACCCTAGTCATTGGTTGAAGTCATTGATGTCAACCCTATCCATTGGATTTTGGACCCCACAATTGATCAATGTAGATAAACAAGAAGGAAATTACACATGCAGATACAACACCCACGGATGGATAGTATAATTCATTCCTCTTCCAGTGGTATGTGGCACGTCACGTGGATCCTCACGATTGAGGAGAAATGAATTTTTGAAGATGACAATGTGTTATGAAGTAGAAACTACATGCCAGCCCTAATGTTAAAAGGAAGTGACTTAAAGGGTATAAATACATCTCAGTATACATTCAATTTTCAACACACACAAGTTTATTAATGAACGAGTAGATATAAGTCAAATTTTCGAGGAAATCTGAAGTAAAGAAGGTCGAATTTCAAGGGAGGATGAAGTCTTTTGGTGATCTGTTCTAAGGTATGTTATTCCCAGGTCATCTTACCATTTTCTCTATAATGTTGTTTCTAGAATGATTCCGATGGTGAAATTTGGATTCTATTGAGAAGACATATCTAGGTACCTGTGGTAAAAATTTCAGCTCTTTATTCTCTATAATTTTTGGAGATACACTCTATGGAAGATAGGGTTTTTGACTAGTCTTGAAGCTAGTCATAAATAGGTGTTCGAGGTAAAACAATCATAACTTATTCATAGAGAATCCAAATGAAGTGAGACAAAATTCATTGGAAATAGTACGAGCTTTATTTTCCTGTGTATGAATTTCGGAGTATGGTGTTAAATATTGAGTGTGTGGCAGGCTGTACAAGTTCACTCTCCTGAATAAACCAGAATTGAATAAGGTTTACCATTTTCTCTATAACTCCTTTTAT
Organism: Picea engelmannii; assembly: GCA_009831015.1. Taxonomy (NCBI): domain Eukaryota; kingdom Viridiplantae; phylum Streptophyta; class Pinopsida; order Pinales; family Pinaceae; genus Picea; species Picea engelmannii. Next base: position 1,469 of record WSFP011410618.1, read on the forward strand.
GGGAGGATTCAAGGAGTGAAACTTGGAGGATTTTAAGAGAATACATTGACTAATATTATATACAGGATCAAAGTATTCCAATAAGTGAATAATTTCATAAGTTGAAGAAGTTTCAAGAAGCATTATCAAGTTCTATGTGATGGTTGGTTGATGGTGATAATTTAATGTAAAGTTTTATTATCTCTCATATATTCTTGGGTGTAAGGAAGGGGAAAGGATGGAAAGGTCAACCTTCTCTTGATATTGGAGGATTGTACCTTCCTTTTTGAGGTTTATCCCTCCCTTTATATTTGGAATTTGTAGCTACCTTTGGAAGTCATTACTTCCTTTGAACAATAATACATTATTATATATTGTGCATGGTGTATTGGTGTATCTCTTATACTATTGTTCATTGTTCATTGGATAGTCTTCATTTTTGATTGGATATAAATTGAATACATTATATGATTGAAGTACAAGTTCAAAAATACTAATTTCTCTAAATAATGATTCACCCCACTCTTAGTATTTCCAAAAATTGGTATCAAAGCAAGTTTCCTTCAGAACATTTTAACCAGTGGAAGGAAAATCCTGAGAAGAGATGGATGACCATGAACACATTTCAAATGGGATTCAATGATTTGATGGAAGAAATTATGCGTATTGGAGTGATAGAGTGAAAATTTACCTAACATCTTTGGGAGTAGACATTTGGTACTAAGCTATAAATGACTATGTAATCCCAAATAATGCTCCCACCAATCCAAATGAGAAGAAGATTATGAGTTGTAATTCAAAAGAGATACGTGTTGTTCTAGGAGCATTGGCACCAACTAGTGCTAGAAAATTGATGGGCTACAACACTACTAAAGAGGTATGGGAAAAACTCAAGAGTATCTATGAAGGTGATCCAAACGTTAAGCAGGTCAAGTTTCAACGACATCGAGTAGAATTTGAAAATTTGAAGATGGATGAAAAGGAAGATATTGCAACGTATTTTCTTATAGTTGATGAAGTTGTCAATGTTATCACAGGATTAGGTGAATATCTCAATGAATCCTTGGTTGTACAAAAAGTGTTGAGATCACTTCTTTTGAATTATGATTCTAAGGTCTTTGCCATTGATGAAACTAGGGACTTGACCAAAATGACAATGGATGAATTACATGGGTCTCTTATAGCATATGAAATGATAACATGTACAGAAAGTGACCAACCAAACAATGAAGCAGCCTTTAAAGCCATAAAGAAGACAAAATACAAGGATAATGACCTTGATGAAGAAATATCAAATTTCTTAAGAAGGACCCAGAAGGGAACTGGCATATACAAAGTTAAGTTTCTTCTCAAATGCTTTAACTGTGGTAGAATACGACATATTGCTGAAAAATGATACTATAAAAAGAGAAGTCTCAACAATAAAAAAGAGCTTCTACTCCAAGGATCATGGCATCTCCTCAGATGAGAGTGATGAAGAAGATAATGATGGAGGAGAAGTCCTCTTCATAACCCAAGAAACCCAGAATGATGATCACAAGAGTTCGAAAGAAGAAGAAATAATTTATGAAGAAGATTCAAATGAAGAAACAAACCTTGATTCCTTTAGGGGATACAAAGACAACATAGAGAGTGAACACGAATATGAGAATCTTGAAAAGTTGAAGCATGTTGAAACTAAAAATAGAAAGCTTAGAAACAAAAACATAATACTAAAAGGTGAATTGAGTAGTTGTGAAGAAGATAATTACAATATTGAAAAGACCATTGATATCTTGAAGGAACAATTAGAATATTATGAGAAATTGAAAGAAGAATTGGATCAGACAAAAGGGGAGCTACTATTGACAAAAGAAAAATTTAAGAAGTCTTAAAAAAACACAGAAAAATTAGATGAGATACTTAGCAGTCAAATATATCCAAACAACAAGACATGAATAGGATACAATGGTAATTTGAAGACAAAAAAACAAGAGAAGGAAGATGAAAAGGATGAAACCAACACTCCAGAGCAAGTTGAAAAATAATATAGAAGACTAGAATTCAGAAGGAATGAGACATAAAAAAGATCTCCTCCCATTAGTTATGAAAACAATCATTATGAAGGAAACTATAGAAGAATAGATCGTGAAGCTAGATGGACCACACCACAAAGAAGATCACTTACTCCCAGGTATCAAAATTTCTTTCTTGGACATTGTTATACTTGTGGAAATTTTGGACACAGGGAAATCAATTGTAGAATCAATGTGTTATAACTCCAGGAGTCTCTTGAGGTTGTATATCAAGAGAGCTTGGTAACTTAATCAAAATGCTCAATAATGTATTGAAGATTGGATCAAAGATGAATAATTCACACACTCATTTACTCACTCAAAGATAATTTGAATATATTTAGACAAGATAAGGCCTTCAAGAGCTATTGATCAGAGGGTTTGCAAAATATAGGTGTATGGAGAATGCTAACTATGCCAACAACATCACATATATTGAAAACACATGTGAAAGGTTGAAAATAACCAGCAAAAGCTTTGTGATCTCAGTTTACTAATGCAGATATAAGATAACAGTCATCAATAAATAAGTAAACCAAGAAATGAACATGAAATTCAACTCACAATTATAGAAAAATGAATAAGAATAGAAGTCTTAACAATATCATTGAAATAAGCTTTTCATTCCAAACTATATATCAAGGTTTGTACAATATAGAGTGTCTAAAAGTCTTCGATATCGAACATCCCTTAGATCCTCCCTTTTCTCCTCTTTATATAGATATTACATACTCATATAGATCCAAAATATATGGATCTCATAACTTTTTCACCTATCTTTTGTTTGTTGAATATATCCAACTCAAATCTGAATTTGTGAGGTGGCTAGCAAAAACAGAGTATACAATTTCTGGAAATATTCCTCTCAAAGATTCATCCATATCTCCCAAATAATAATATATGTTGGAAAAATGAGAGAGGTTTTTTAATAGGAGCTCGTGATTGTGAAAAACCTCTCTCACTTTCAAAAAATACATTTCCATATCATCGGAATCTATCTCCAAAAAATATGACTAAAATAGGAAAACATAGATTTCTAAAATCTAGTCATATTCCTACAATCTAGGATTTGATCCCTAGAATGTTTCCATTGAGGAAACAAAGTTCCACTTGCATGATTTGATGGGGGATGATCTTATATGTGGACACCTTGACCCAAATATACTCTTTCCAAGTTTAATTTTGACCAAAGCTCATTTATGTTGAAATTTTGAAGAGTTGGTAGCACAATACACAGGAAAAACACAGTTTGTGCTACAAACTCATGTAGGTGACTCTTTTGACCTTTATGCATGAAGAAATGGATTTGAAAGTGAATTGAAGACTGGAAGTGGTATATGAACACCATATGACATAACAAAACATTTAAATACCCTGAAGAAATCTGAATTTTACCATCAAACCTCACTTATACCTCCTTTGCAATAAATAAGAGTTTGCCATTTCAAATGAAGCTCAAGTGCATTGGAAAAGCACAGAACCTTTATGAAAAATGATACATGTATGTATGATGTTTTATGACCTTGAGGAAAAGCTTCTGCGACACCTCTAACATATCCATACTCACCGTTGACTTGCTAACCAATCAAAACTTGTTGTAACAAAACATAATATGCATGGTATGTAGATAACTGTGAATTAATGGCTTTCTAGGATCCTCATAAGACAATACACACTTCTGCAAAGATTCTAAACTTGTACCTTCATAAGGAAACTCCAAATACATGCTTTATATACTGTTGGAACAAAAATTAGCACTTGGGATGAGGAAGGAAGCAAAAATACTTTTTTCAGAAATACGAGAGAAAAATTCTAGCTAGTAAGAAGATCATGATATAATAGGTACATCGTTAAGCCATGTAAGTTAATAATTTGATTTCAAAATGTATGTAATTTCATTACCATCAAATTATACCATCAATCATCACCCAAAAGCTTAAGAATAAATCATCTTTGACCAAAACTTGTCCATGTGGAAAACATAAGAGTTTGTAGTGTAGATAGTGTAAAAAAGGTAGTTTGCGCTACAAACTTGTGAGGTGAGGAGATTTGATTTAGACAAGGTTTCATAATGATTAAATATGATAAATGAGGGCAATAATGACTCTTCTTGGATGTAGGACCCATTCCTAGGCTTAAGATAACTCAAACTGAGACACTTTTCAATATGAGAATATTGGTTTAGTGAACCTTGAAGACTACTAGTCACCCTTCCAATACAACTAATATGACCAAACTTTGGTTAAAATAATGATTTGAGAGGATGAATTTCTAGGAGCTAACATCTAGCTCCAACTGGGATGGAAAATTCCTTGTGAAGTTTCCAAGAACTTATTAGTTATAGTCTCTTTGTCCATTGGGCTATGGAGTCATTGGGCATGTGCAACCAATCCCCTGCAAACCTTCAAGATTTGATATTCACTTCTGTCATACCCTGATATACTGAAAACAAATCTGCTTATTCATACTGAAAACCAACTGCAAACTGAAGAAAAAAAACTCAACTATTGAGATTATTCATGTACACTCCTAAACTAATCAACTGTACTGATTGTTGATAAAGTGAAATCATGCTTCCAATGAAGCCATACAAGTAAACTCATGACTGAAAGGATTCTTTTTATGCCACTGATTAGAAGATAATAATAAATGCATAACGGTGACCATAAAAACTCTTTCAAGAGATCACACTTACTGTCAAATGCAAGTGATATGATAAAATATGAAAACTTAAGAGAGTCTGAGAGATAAGAGTCAAGTAAGTCTTCCATGGGATCCTCAATATTGTGATCACCATCATACAAATTTAGAATCATTGACTGCTCATGTATTTCTTCCTCTTTTCTATATCCCTGTGACTCGTACCCATCACTATGATGTGCTATCCCATCACATTTGACAATTTCTGAGAGAAAAGAAGACATATGTTCATGATATTCTACATCACTGTCTTCATAATGATCAAATGAAGGATGAGTCTTAAAATATATATCATGAAAAAACTGTTGATTAGTCTCCCCAACAATGATCTCTTTAAAAGATGTATCAAAACTAAGGATATTTTCATTATAATTTTGAACAACATACTCATAGCTATCATCAACCATAATATAATTACATTTTTGATCTTCTTCTTTCTTAAAAGTAGAACTAGATGATATTCTATTTGTCAAAAAGACTTCATAAACTTTAAAATCTTCCTCATCATCACTATATTTGTCAAATATGGGAACAACAGGATAAAATCCTAATGGAAGAGATGAATATTTCTTCATATAATCATCAACAATACAATTTTGAAATATATTTGAAACAACAACTCCTTCTTCCTCATCATAATCATCCTTCTCATCTATATTTGAATCAACAGGTTCATAAGAAGCAAGATCTAAAACATCCTCAGCTATGCAATCATCGATATTACTATCAATTATATCTTGAATATCTTCTTCTTTGGAATTAACAATAGAAATAATTTCATCCTCATCTGTATCTTCATTAATATATTCACTTTCATCCTCACTACTAGAAGAAACAACATGTTGAATATCTGAATGAAACTCCTCACAACAATTTTCAAATAACGACTCATCTGAACATTACTTTTTGAAATACTCATTAAATACTCTATGGAAATCATGCAAGGATGAAATGCCAGAAGGAGGTAAATAGAAATACCACTTACGTGCATCACCCTCCAATGAATAAAAAAACATCTTGACGAGCTCATCTTCATCATGTATATTTAATTGAGCCATGCATTGATGAAATATGATGAGGTGATCTGAAGGATTATCCTCTTTCCTTTCTCTGAACTGAGGAAGTCAATCTCCCCAAATATCAATAAGAGGTATTGGATGTGGGAAACGAGGGACTGGAAAAAGTTAAGAGGTGAAAACCTCCTAGCCAAAAGAACAACAAATGCCTTTAACATTTAAAGATTGTGGAGTCACCACTAAATTCTTCCTTCATGGATTTTCTATATAGAATATTACAACCAATATGATTCCCATCCTTTTCATATCATCAAAACATAGAACTATGTTATCTCCCAGGGAATCTTGCTTCACACTCCTCTCCCCGACAACGATGTCAATTTGTTATCTCCCGAATACAAATAATTGTTGGAAAAATGAGAGAGTTTTTTGAAGATGATATCGTGCTTGTGAAAAACCTCTCTCACTTTCCAAAAATAAATTTCCATCTCATAGGAATATATCTCCAAAAAAGATGACTAAAACAGGAAAACAAAGATTTCCAAAATCTAGTCATATTCCTACAATCTAGGATTTGATCCCTAGAATGTTTTCATTGAGGAAACAAAGTGCCACCTACATGATTTGATGGGGGTGATCTTATATGTGGCCACCTTGACCCAAATATCCTCTTTCCAAGTTGAATTTTGACAAAATCTCATTTATGTTGAAAGTTTGAAGAGTTGGTAGCACAATACACAGGGAAAACACAGTTTGTGCTACAAACTCCTGTAGGTGACTATTTTGACCTTTATTAATGAAGAAATGACTTTGAAAATGAATTGAAGGATGGAAGTGGTATCTGAACACCATATTACATAATAAAAAATTCAAATATCCTGAATAAATTTGAATCTTACCATCAAACCTCACTTATACCTCCTTTGCAAGAAATAAGAGTTTTCCATTTCAAATGCAGCTCAAATGCATTGGAAATGCACACAACCTTTCTGAAAACTGATACATGGATGTCTGATGTTTTACGACCTTGAGGAAAATCTTCTTCAACACATATAACATATCCATACTCACTGTTGACTTGCTGACCAATCAAAACTTGTTGTAACAAAACAGAATATGCATGGTATGTAGATTACTATGAATTAATGGCTTGCTAGGATCCTCATATGCCAATACACACTTTTGCAAATATTCTAAACCTGTACCTTCATAAGGACACTCCAAATACATGCTTTGTATACTTCTGGAACCAAAATTATCACTTGTGATGAGGAAGGAAGAACAAATTCTTTTTTAGAAATCTGAGAGAAAAATTCTAGCTAGTAAGAAGATCATGATATAATAGGCACATAATTAAGTCATGCAATTTGATAATTTTATTTCAAAATGTATGTAAGTTCATGACCATAAAATTAGACCATCAATCATCACTTAAAATCTTAAGAAGAAATCATCTTTGACCAAAACTTGTCCATGTGGAAAACATAAGAGTTTGTAGCGCAGATAGTGTAAAACAGCCAGTCTGTGCTACAAATTTGTGAGGTGAGGAGATTTGATTTAGACAAGGTATTATAATGATTAAATATGAAAAATGAAGAGAACACTGACTCTTCTTGAATGTAGGACCCACTCCTAGGCTTAAGATAACTCAAACTGAGACACTTTTCAATATGAGAATATTGGTTTAGTGAACCTTGAAGACTACTAGTCACCCTTCCAATACAACTGATATGACCAAACTTTGGTGAAGATAATGATTTGAGAGGATGAATTTATAGGAGCTAACACAATGAAAGGAATAACTATGAAATTTACATGAATGGTGCAAATAGTAGATATGGAAATGTTCGCAGACCTGTCAACAAAAAGTATATTCCATTTGACCCATTAATGGATCAAAATATTGTATGCTCCAAGTGCAATAATCTTGGTCACAAATCACAATATTGCATAGAGATGAAGGAAGATAATCCTATGCCAAATTTCCCTATACCAACTACAACATGGAAAAGGAAAGAAATTCCACACAATGAAAATTGTCGAATAACATTGGTCTCTAAAGAATGCAAAGAAGAAGATGAATGGTTCATAGATAGTGGGTGCTCATCTCATATGACCAGAGATCAAAGAAAATTTTCCATCTTGAAGAAAAAGGGTGGAAATGTTGCATTTGGAGATGACTCATCTACAAAAATACTTGGAAAAGGAACTGTAAAGCTTGGAAGTGAAAATGTAAAAGCAAGAAAAGTCCTATTGGTTGAAGATATGAAGCATAATCTCCTTAGTTTCATCAAAATATGTGATCAAGGATACACTCTTACGTTCGACTCCCGAAAATGTAAAATCAGAGAAAAGAACTCAGGAAGATTGGTTGCAACTACAGCAAGAAGAACAAACAACATATACATCCTAGACATGAAGAAGAAAGAGAAGACATAAGCCACATAAAAGGATTCCAAGCAAGAAAAAGTACCAAAGACCAAAAATAAGGATGAACTATTATTGAGTGCCACATGTTCAGGGGGAGAAGCCCCAAAGAAGAAGATCACCTTATGCCATTGAACTTAGGGGGAGAAACCCCACCCTTTTCCATTGATGTCAAAGGGGGAGAGAGATCATGATGACAGGGGGAGCATGATTGTTTCCATCAATGAAAAAAGGGGAAATTGTTGGAAGATTAGTTGTTGGAATTAATGTCAACCCTAGTCATCGATTAGTGTCATTTATGTCAACCCTAGTCATTGATTGATGTCATTGATGTCAATCCTAGACATTGGATTTTGGACCCCACAGTTGATTGAAGTAGATATACATGAAGGAAACTACAGATGAAGATACAACACCCATGGATGGATAGTATAATTCATGCCAATTTCGGTGGTATGTGGCATGTCACGTGGATCCTCACGATTGAGGAGAAATGAATTTTTGAAGATGACAATGTGAATTGAAGCAGAAACTACATGTCGACCCTAATTTTAAAAGGAAGTGACTTAAAGGGATAACCTTTTGCTTACCTGACTTAATCAGAACAAATAGGTGTAGTTGGACCGTTTAGACCTACCGACAATAACATACAACATTGCGCTTGAGAAAAGAAGGAAGATGAGGGCAAAAATGCATAATGACATATATAATGGAAAAATTGTCTGCTAAAGTGTAATTAAATAAATACATCTCATTGTACATTCAATTTTCAACAAACATAAGTTTATTAATGAAAAATGATATATAAGTCGAATTTCTGAGGAAATCTGAAGTAAAGAAGGACGAATTTCAAGGGAGGATGAAGTCTTTTGGTGATGTGTTCTAAGGTATGTTATTTCCAGGTCATCTTACGATTTTTTATATAACTTTGTTTCTAGAAAGATTCAGATGGTGAAATTCTGATGCTATTGAGAAGACATATCTAGATACCTATGGTAAAAATTTCATCTCTTCATCCACTATCATTGTGGAGATACACTCTGTGGAAGATAGGGTTTTTGACTAGTCCTGAAGCTAGTCATAAACAAGTGTTTTGGGTAACACAATCATAACTTCATATAGAATCCAAATGAAGTGAGACCAATTACATTGGAAATATTATGGGCTTTAGTTTCATGTGTATGAGTTTCAGAATATGATGTTAAATATTGAGTGTGTGGCATGTTGTACAAGTTCACTCTCCTGAATAAACCAAAATTAAATAAGGACTACCATTTTATCTATAAATCCTTTTATGGGATGGTTCAAGGAGTGAAACTTGGAGGATTTTCAGAGAATACATTGAGTAATATTATATATAGGATCAAGGTATTCCAAGAAGTGAAGAATTGTAGAAAATGAAGAAGTCTCAGAAAGCATTATTAGGTTCTATGTGATGGTTGGTTGATGGTGATAATTTAATGTAAAGTTTTAGTATCTCTCATATATTCTTGGGTGGAAGGAAGGGGAAAGGATGGAGAGGTCAACCCTCTCTTGATAGTGGAGGATTGTACCTTTATTGTGGAGGTTTATCCCTCTCTTTATATTTGGAAGTTGTAGCTACCTTTGGAATTCATTACTTCCTTTGAATAATAATACATTATTACTTGTTATATATTGTGCATGGTGTATTGGTGTATCTCTTATACTATTCTTCATTGTTCATTGGATATTTTTCATTATTGATTGGATATAAATTGAATACATGATATGATTGAAGTACAAGTTCAAAGATACTAATTTCTTTAAACACTGATTCACCTCCCTCTCAGTATTTCCAACATATATAACCCGGTTCCTCACTCTTTCATTGTGAATTTTCTGATATATTTAATGTGTTATTGTTGTCTTAATTAAGATTAATACCCAAGTTGTTCTGAAATTCAAACTAGTCTCTATTATAATGCTAGATAGTGGACTAGAGGTCCTTTGAGTTCTATTGTTAGAATATTTATTTATGTATTGTTTGATAAATTTTCTCTACCACATAAACCAAGAAAAACTCAAAGACTTTTTCCAGACAATACAATGGTTGATTTTATCATGAATTGTTTGACAAAACGCATAACCAAAATTGAAAAGAAAATTGCAAATTCCTAGAGGGAATTTACATGTGTCGGCCTGAAGGATACTATAGTGACAAAATGCCCAAATTGTTAACATGAAAAATTGTGTAGGAATTTTTCAACCAGAATGAAGGAGGCAGGGTTGTGTGAAAAGATATCCCTTCCATTCATTTTCTTTTCTATTCCATTCCCAAGGGTATTTTTTTCAGGGTTCCTTTAGACAAGGTTTTTCCATGTTCTATATCTCATGTCTCAAAATAAGGAGGCTCAACTGTAGCCTTAGTCATACTACCTGATTACCCACATACTCAACAGTATCTTCTCGAGTGTTTTTCTTGGTGTCACTATAGTAGTAAGTATTATAGCCCTAAAATGCCCTACTCATGCATACATGGCATTGGCCCTCTTACTTGCATAATTTTCCAAATCATTGTTGAGAAGATCTACTTAAAAAACCAATTTTTAGAACATATAGTTGCCCTGCACCAATACAACCCATGTACATATGCTTGTTGCATGATATAAATCCTACGTACATATGGTTGCCGCACACTAAACAACTCGTGTATGCTTGCAGAAGTTGCAAAAATTAAAAAGTTGTAAGGAATTTGGTGGAATTCACAGGTTATTCAATGTTTCCCAACCAATTCACCTATTATATCCCATCTCCCAACCAAATAACCATCATTTTGTCATATAAAAGGAGGTGTTGGGGTCTCATTTCATAATTAAGCATAAGACCGGTGAAATTCTGCCCAATATCACTTCCCTTCCTTGCCCAAGAATTTGCTACCTTTTGTGAGTTACTGCCTTAGCATTCCCTCTTCAACCCCTTCTTCTTCCATTCAATCCTTTCCCTTTCCTTGAGGTGATCATAATATTGAGAGAAGAGGCCTATTGAAGGTGCACTTGGAGCATTATAAAGAGGAATTTGGTTTAGGTTCGTAGAACAATGATCGACATGGATTGTAAGTTTCAGTCTTTGTTTGATGAATAAAAAAATCTCTTTTCCCTATCTCAAATGATGATGTTTTGTGTATTTTATTTTATTTATACATATCATTTGATATCTAACCCTAATTTATGAATAGAATTAACTGCTTGTAGTCCTTGTTTTCCTAGTTTTGGATGCAGGTCAACCTTGGGAGGAGACTTACAGTCTTTGGAACTACAGAGCTTGAGGAGATCATCACCAAATGTGGGATAAAAGGTACAGTTACCAATATTCTCTTCTATTTCTTTCTTTCATTTATTTTTGTATGTTTGGGGTGGAGTAGAAACTTGATTGACTTTTAGACGGTCATTCACTTTGTCTATATCTTAAACCATGATATAGTTAAAGGGGTGATTTTCTCACTAGCAGTCAGGCGAACGATAAGCTAATCTAGAGTTGGTTTCACGAGACCTAGGGGACTCTCGATATACCCAACAGTCCATGGGAGTGATGGTCATGTATAGATTCTATCTGATGCGATACTACACGAAGGGGTACCAACATGGGTTACATAGGTTTCCAACAAGATGAAATGTTTGTTTTGAGTAACTCCATGAAACTATATTTATTTCCTATGCGTAGTCCCTAGCCACAGTTTTACCTAATGAATGACAAATCATTGTGCTTTAAATACCTTGACAGTACATGTCTCTACCATGGAAAAAAATTCCCACAATTTCGGGAAAGTAGTATGATACCACTTGTAAGGTACCATATGTATTATTTTAAGAAAAAACATAAATATTTCATCAAATACCAACAGAACAACAAAATATAGAGAATAACGACACCAACAGTGTTACCTTTATTGATATAAAGCCAATTTCACTTGCCTCTTCAAGGGGGAAACCTCTAATAGAGCAGAGCTCTATTACAATAATTCTTAAGATAATAATTTCTCATGTCTTATACTCCCATCTATATCATTTCTAACTTCTAAAGAACATTCTAGAGGAGGATATTTCTAGATGCAGAAGCTTCTATTAAGTCTTCTTACATTATTAAATAGGACTTATTAACTAATGTCAACCTTTATTACATGGAAAATAAATTATTCTACCTATGTGAGGAGTTAGGGAGGTTAGGTCCCTAACATATTCCATAACACTATGACCCATATCCACTATAATCCTTCACACCTAACCCATAACCTATGATCCATTTAACTTTCATCACCCCAACCATCATGACCCTTACTATAATCAATAAACATTATTACCCCTAGTGCCTATAATTCCTAACCCTTATCAGTTCTTAAACCCTATGGTCCCTTTAACCTTCAATACCCATAACCCTTAACACTTATCACCCCCAATCTATATATGTCATCCTATAAATACTAACTCTTATATCCCTTAATCCCTATAACACCTAACCACTTTAATTCATTTCCCCCCAACTCTTGTAACATCTAAAAGTTAACCTCTAGATTATACAAATTATAACCATATAATCACTAACTCTTATAACCACTATCATCCATAACGACCTCTAATATAACACCTATAATGTCTAACTCTTTATAGACCCTAATTCCAAACCCCGTAAAACTCAACACCTAATTGTTATGACTTATATCATACCTAACCTTTATAAACCCTAATATAAGCCATAAATTCTATAAACTTTATACCTTATAGTACATAACAACATACACCTATAATGTAACTCCTACAACCCCTTACCCCCAACACTCATCACCCTTGATTCTTAACCCATATAACCGATATAACCTATTTAGTCTTACAACACATCTCCACTAACTCTATAAGTTATCACCAATAACATGTAACATAGGAAAATATAAATCCTAAACCCTACAACCAATATAACCCTTAAACCTTATTACCCCTAACACTTATCCCTTCCAAACCATCACTACTAACTCTTATAAACCTTAATCCTTCTAACTCATAATCCTTAACACGTGTAAACCTAACCCTTAACCCCTTTCTTCTAACCCTTATAACTCAAAATCCAAATAAAACCTAACCCTCAAATATTTACCCCTTACACTTATAAATTCTAACAACTATAATGTGTATAATTCCTAGCACTTATACTAACTAATATCACCCTTAAACCCTTATAACCCCTAAACTTTTAACCTCAACTATTTATAACCCTTATAACCCATAAAACCTCACCCTTATCATTAATTTAACTCCTAACTGTTATAACATGTTATCATTATCATGTAATAATTATCATGTATAACCCCTAAATACTATTATGCATAATTACCTATATCTCTGATCCATAATTATCACCTTTATCTATAATAAATAGCTATGAACATGTATCACCTATATCTCTAATCCATAATTATCACCTATAACCTATTCCCCTAAACCCTTATAACCATTAACTATTATAAAACATAACACTTATAACCCATATCATTCATATCTTCTATATGTTTGAATATAATTCTTAGTCTTACAACCTTTGACCCCTATAATGATTATCACCCTTACCTTCATAACCCTTAATCATTTTAAGAAATATTACCTATAACACTTATAACTATTAACTCCTAACCCGAACACATAACTCTAATAACTTCGATAATCCAAAATCCCTTTAACTGTAAATATTTATAACCCTAAAATATTGTAACCTATAATCACTATAACCTATATATTCCCCTATCCACTATAAACATTATATTTTCTAAATATTATAACATATATAACCCTTATAACCTGAAATATATATAACCCTATCACTATGAAACCTTGTAACATTTATCACACCTGAACCTTAACCTATATACTCCCTAACTTGTAGAACCTTTTTCCAATTGCCTAGTTAACCACTATAACCCTAATTGCACCTGTAAACTCAATCAACATAGTTACCACTTGTATTACCCATATAACCAAAATTAACCCTATTTTTAATCCATTAAAACCCTAAATTCTAATCTAATTTATAACCCTTATAATTAAAAATATAATTCATAAGCAATATAACCCATAAAATACCTAAACCATATAACTATCAACACCCAGCCCTTAAACCCATGATACCTAAATTCCCTAACCATATAACCCATGTAACCCTTAATCCTTATAAAATTAATATTGTATGACCTTTAATATCGATAATTCCTCTCTCTCCTAACTCATATAACTCCTAATATATCACTTATAACCCTTAACATCTCGAAGCCATATGCCCTAACCCTTTAAAACCTAATATAAATCCACAACCCCTAACATTGAAATTTTACCCTAATACCTTTATCTCCTAATATAAATTTGTAATACCTAACCATTATAACCTCTATAAAATCTAAACCATATAACATATAATGTATGACCACTAACATTGTAAACACCTAATACTTAATCATCATTACCATTAATAACTTTAACACTTAAAGCCCTTAAATACTATAATTCATAAACCCTAATATTATAACGCTTATAACAAATAATACTAATATCTATCCTAACTCATCTATCCTTAATAACATCTAACACTCAACCCTTAAAACTTTTATAACCTTTATATTGTACATGCCATATCACCTCTTTGTTATAACCCTAAAAATCCAATAAATCCTAATCTTTAATATTTGTAACCTCTATGTGTTAACCTCTATAAAATCTAACCCATACAACCCACATAATATCTATGACACCTAACTCACCTATCCTTAATAACCTCTACCACACAATTATTGAAACTTTTATAACCTTAATATTATGCATGCCATATCACGTCTTTCGTATAACCCCTAATACAATAAATACCAACCCTTAATATTTGTAACCCATGTGTGTTAACCTCTACAACCTCTAACGCACACAACCCATATAATATATATAACCTCTAATACATATAACCTTTAACATATATAATCACTAAATTGTATAACCCCTATAACCCTCACCCCCTTATAATTTCACTCCCTTAATTCTTAATCCTTGTAATACTGAACCCTTAAAATTTTATGTCTCATGTAAACCATATATCTTATAACACCTAAAAATCATTCTTGACACATAACTTATATAAACCTTAATATTAAACCTAAGCCTAATATTACTTATAAACTCTAATATAACCGAGTACCCTAAAGTTTATAATCATTTACCCTTATAACCATAACCTCTTTAATGTAGAACCCCTAACTATCATGACATAACTCCTAACCCATAACATATATAACCTATAATATCCAAACCTCATAACCCATATCATCCATACTACCTTAAACCTTATTTTAACACCTAACCCAAATAAACCCTAAGACCCAAAACCTATAATCATTTTGCTATAATCTGTAATAAATATTTATGATAAAACTTAAAACCCCTCTCAACCTTAAACCTTAACCCCTAATACCTATAATCCCTATGCCTAAAACATTATAGCACATAACCCATGTATCCCCTAACCTATTATCATTTATCCTTATAAAACCCATAATTGCTAGCCCAAATCACTCATAACCTATCAGCCAAAAACTATATAAACCTAAATAATTGACACTTATATTAACCCCTGAATCATTTAAAAACAAACATGAAAATTATATTACAAGAAATATCTATAACCCTTATAATTCCTAAGCCTTTTCATCTCTAAACCATACCCCATAATTTATATGAACCTTATAACCATTATTATTCATAACCCATATATCCCTTAACCTATAACCTATAAATCATAACTGGTATATCACGTAACCTCTATAGCCGCCATGTATAACCCCTCATCCCATAATCCTTAAAACATGTAATAATTATCTCATTTAACATTAATCACTCCAACACCTAACCCCTACTATCTCAAAACCCTAAGATATTTATTACCTACAACCCCTTTATCCATTGTCTATTGTAACACCTAACCTATATGATCCGTATAACTCCTAACATATAACTCCCAATACCATAACACCATTGATTTGGTAATATTTATAAGAGTTATAATACTTAACCCCTAATTGTTAGGATATTTAGACACTTAGGAGTTAGTTAAGATCAACTTGGTCTAATATCTCATTAGGTTAAAGTGTGTTTCTTAGTATGTTTCTTTAGTATGAATTAGTATGGATTTGTAGTTAGGTAATCCAACGATCATAACATGTTCTCAACATAGAGAGATTTGATGGCTCATTTTCTCCTCGATCTTCACTAATATATTTGGCACATTTTTCGACGAATTTCTAACACCCTTTTGACATAAACACGTCTATATTCCAATGAACCCAATTCCATCTGTTCGTCGAACATTTTTTGTCGCACTCTTGATGGCCCTAATCGATTGTTGCAATTCCAATGTAAAATACTACCACATGGTAGTTCTGGAGAAATTTTTCCAAGAATATTTTCATCGCACTGGATTGTCACGATTGCAACAATCGTAGAATTATCATTAATTCGACACGTTCGGCTTCCACGTGGAATTTTCCAAAAATTCTTCATTAGCCAAGTCGACATTTTTTTACCGACGATGTCAGTCGTTAGTGTGACATAGGCATGTGTAAGTGCCATAGGAAATTCAATGCATTTGCCATTGATATTGTGACCTTATGGTCATCCATCTACGTTAGAGTGGCAATTCTCTAGAGGGCACATTATGTCAATGGTCCAATGATATGGTGCAGTAGATCTGTTGGATCGACGATGCCAAGATGGGAAACTTTCATTGAAGTGGAAACACATGAGAGATCCAAGTCTGTCAGGGTTGGTATGGACATGCATAAATAGTCAGTTGGAATATCGGTGTGTATTCGACGATGAACCGTGGCATCAAAGGTCATATGCATGTATAATGAAAAAAAAAAAATTCAAATTGTTGTTGAACAATGAAATCCATGCTTATGATGCATTGGACATAGGAGCATATAGATGTGTTAGATTAAGAAGTCGACGAGGTTGAGACAGATGTAGATTACAATGTTCTCAATATATGATGATATA
This sequence comes from Picea engelmannii, assembly GCA_009831015.1. Taxonomy (NCBI): domain Eukaryota; kingdom Viridiplantae; phylum Streptophyta; class Pinopsida; order Pinales; family Pinaceae; genus Picea; species Picea engelmannii. The sequence continues at coordinate 18,683 of WSFP011410618.1, forward strand.
GATGGTTACGATTAGGGTTTCTATTGTTGCATAAAACCCTAGTTCAAGCTTGTTAGGGCCTCCACATCTAAAAATGCATTTTCACACTTAAGAAATACATTTTTTTCTTTTAAATTGTAATTTGTGCCCTTGCGTAGAAATGCACACTAGGATTCAAAAAAATGTGCGCCTAGGTATTAACACACTTGCAATTTGAGTGATTCAAGTTTATGAGAATATCTTAGATAATTTTACACCTATATACATATTTAGATTTTTATTTGCAAACACAAAAGTAGTTGTTGTGTAAAAGAGGCAAAGTGTACCTTGTAAATTGAGAGACTAAAACAATGGAAAGTAACCTAACGGAAATGCATGCCCGTGCTCCTATATAGCTTCAAATTTAGCTATCTAAGTTTTTGGGTGAAGTTAATAACATTATAAATCTATATATATATCATCTGGAGTGCATTTGAAAATGATTAAGGACATCTATCTTGAACCAATATTCTAGACATTTTGTAAAATGGAGAGTAAAATCATCTTACCAGAAAATGAACACCTAAGAATCACATGACCTCCGGGTTCAAATTGTGGGGTTTCGATTTTATAATTTTACATCTATTCATACTTTAATTGTGCATTTTGAAACCAAAAACCCTCTAATGTGCATAAAATATAAAAGTTTCCTTGTAAATGAAAAAAAATGCATAAAGGGAAAAATGCATGAAAAGATGGCATGATGAGAAATGCACGTCCTAGGAAGAAAAATCTATGTATGATGTTGGTAATTTACAAGTTACAAGTTACACAACTATGGATTTTTTTGAACTCTAAAAACTATATACTAGGGTTATTTGTGCCCAAAATTCAATAAAGGGTTGAAATATACATAAATCTTTGGCAATTGTGCACACACAATGATTAAAATGGAAAAAACACTCTATTGTGCATAAAATTTAAAAATGGCCCTGTAAATGATAAAAAAAATCCATAAAGGCGAAAATGCTTAAAAATGCATGAAACCAGGGCATGATGAAAAATTCACTTCTAGGTCTTAACACACCTACAATTTGAGTGATTAAAGTTTCTAAGGGTGTCTTAGATAATTTTACAGCTGTCAACATATTTATTTTTGTGTTTGTGAACATAAAAGTGGTTGTTGTGTAAAACAGGAAAAATTTACCTTATAAATTGAGAGACCAAAATAATGGAAAGTTCTCTAATGGAAATACACGTCCATGCTTCTATATAGCTCCAAATTTAGTGATCTAAGTTTTTGGGTAGAGTTAATAACATTCTAAATATATCTATATCATTCAGAGTGCATTTTCAAATGAAAACGTACTTCTACCTAGAACCCAAATTCAAGACCTTTTGTAAAATTGAGGGTAAAACTAGATTACTATAAAATGCATGCCTAGGACTCATATGACCTCCAAATTGAGTGATAAAATTTATGGAGTTTGTATTTTATCATTTTACATCTATTCATACCTTTAGTTGTGCATTTTCAAAACAAAAACCCTCTACTGCGCATAAAGGTTTAAAATGACTTTGTAAATGCAAACAAATGCATAAATGGAAGATTGCTTAAAAATGCATGAAACTATGACATGATGAAAATGCATGCCTAGGTCTTAAGAAACCTACAATTTCAGTGATTCAAGTTGCTAGCACTGTCATTTTTCCCTTTAGTTAGAGTCAGTCTTAGTCGATTCATGGCCCATGGGTCAAAGCATGTGAGGTCAGGTACCAAACGACAAAGGGGTCGAAGTCAGCAAGTGGTTGGTTGGCTCTTGGAGTCCGTAAGGGATGTCAGAGTCCAAACACGTGTAAATGATACGAGTGTATTCCTAAAGAGTCAGGTCCTGCCAGAAAGGAGGTTTTTATGTGCCAAAGGTCGAGGCAAGTTGTTAAATAGAAATCACGTCGGTAGGTGCAACGACCATCATCAACTCATTATGGAGTCATTAAGAGAGAAAATTGCAATGTTCAGGTATGCTCTGCATCTCTTATCAGTTGTACTTTACATGCCTTGAATTTTACTCGTCATGCAGATGTGCTACAAAAAATATTCAGTTTGCTTCGAAACCTCTAGTCGCCATGAATTCAATGTTCCCTGGTATGTTTGCACCTCTTGTCCACTCTGTTATAAATTATGGTGGTTCTGCATGCATTCTGTTCACTACCCAAGATGATGCATTGTGTGTAATGTTTCTCGCAAGCCATGGTTTATCAAGTTTTCTACCTTGGGCCTGTGCCAAACCCACTGTGCGCAGAAAAAATACTCGTTGCACCATGGAACCCCCCAAAGCATAAGCAAAGGTGTGCAGAGTGGTAGAAGTGTTGGGCCCGAGCACCAAATCTTGACATTGTTCAATGAAGACCCAGAGGTCAGAGCATCCTTTGAATAGTTCATATGCATGGAGTTTTGCAGGAAAATACAAGGATTCATTATGAGAGTAGCTGAGCAGTTCACACTTAGTTTCAACGGGTCCCGCGCAGTGATTGCGGGTGTCATTTTCCAGGTAACAGAGGAAACTCTATCGATTTCTACATAGATCCCTTTGCGTGGTGAAAGGTGGTTTAAAGGCATGCCCTTGGATGTGTGGTGCTATGAAGTCTTCATAAAGTGAGACTATTTAGGTGGAAAGGTTGAGACGGGCGTTCCGAGTATATATTTACAGGAACCTTTTCGGACACTCCTCAGAGTAATTAGGAAATATTTCACTTGTCAGGGGAGGTTCGACAAAGTGCATTTGCATCACATTTGATTGTTTATGCACTTCACAGGAAGGATATCATTAAATCTACCCTTTTTCTTACATCATAAACTTCGAGAGATGTCAGAAAGAGCCCAGGATGTAGCAGATCAACCAAAAAGAAAACTATCTCATGTCTCGTTGATTAAATCGCTGGTAGTTGAGGATTTAAGATGGTTGGGAAGAAACCATGATTTGTTCTTTCTCACAACGGGAATCCCCAAGGATCCAAAGGGAGATTTCACTCTACCCATAGAAATATTAATATTATACCATGCGAAGGTTGGAGTGGGGAAAGTCACGCAGGAAGGAAAGACATTGGAAACCCTACCCCCCCAAAAGAAAATACGCTAGAGAAGGGGAAGCCTAAGGAAGAACAACGAAGTTGGGGGAACTTGAGTCCCAAGTGAACCGCGTGCAAAGTCGGTTGCTGAAGATTTACTCATGCTCGCCATTCAGCTGGAACCTGTCGAAGGTACAAGTTGAGAAAGCTGGAATAGAACGAGGAGGATAGACGTCGAAGGCACAGAGGTTTGTGAGCCATCTCAACAACTGAAGCAAGCGCAACTCGCTATCGCCGAGCTTTACCAGGAAAATAGAGAACTGAGAAAAAATTTGGTAGTGAAGACCCTCGAAGTATCAACATCACAAGTCCACGACGGAAACTCTACATGGCTCAAAAGACAACTCAAGGAAGTGCAAGATACAATCATACACTTGTGTGAAACACAGAGGATGTCTGAAGAAAGGAATGTGAAACATTTCAAAGAATGTGAAGCGGTTGGGGAGAAATTTCGCGTAGCTCTTGCTAGCGCATAGAAGAAACTAACGTGGCTCTGCAAAGGTAAGTGATGAACTTGAAATAGCGCAAATGGTCTCTCAGGAGAATGCTTCGGGCATCCAAACTACAGATAAGATAAGAAGCATGATTAGCTGAGTTCATTCTTGTATTCTCAAACATGGCATGGATTTGGACAGTTTTGAATAAGGCGTCACCCTTCAAATAATGTTTCCATTTTGGTAATGACTACGATGGTCCGCAGTCACTCGCCACATGTGCACTCCATCAAATTATCACGTGGAAGAAATCAAGGCCATTACAATAGAAGGGAGGAGGTTGATAGAGCACTCGATCATTCTGATACCCTGTCATGAGGAATACATCAACGATGAGATCTTGCTGATGACTGAACTGTCATGGAAAATACAAGTGGTTACGACATGACCTAATACAATTGGTTTCTATTTATGGAAGAGCATCATATGAAGAGTCATATGATAGAGGACAACCATTCGCCTAATTTATGGGGATAGTAGCTAGAGAGCAGGGCAACCTAAGTGGCACCCTTTCCTATATATATTTTCCTTTTAATGTAAGCTAGGTTCGTTGGAAAAAATAGTGTAGACAATGACTATTGAATGTAACTTTGAGCTCGATCAAAATTTAATGCAAAGGTCCTGTAGATTTGACAAAAAAGATTCTAATTGTAGCAGTTGGATGTATTGTTTCCTTGATTTGCATACATACTTATTGTATTATTTTATTCACATCTATTTTTGTCTGAATCGAAACATAATTTCGAATCTATAATTTTCTGTGCAGCGCTCTAGATTCATGCCATTTAGAAAAACTATGTTTCCTCTAAGTTAACTTTGAATTCATCCTCAATGGTTCTCCGAGTTGCTTCATGTGTTTTTTCCCCTAGCCACGCAGAATGATTTTTAATTGAATATTGTTGCTTACTTAGCCTTTATCCTCTCAAGTTTAGTCACCAAGTCATTTGTTTCTATGTTTACTCAAATCGACTCCATAGCCCAAGGTCTTACTCTCATTCGCCAATAGAACCATAAATTATTGTTTAAAGGTGTTAAATCTAGCCGACAACTTAAAGCCATATCTTGTACCAAGACAAAGTCTCCATGTAATATCCCTAGGTCGAACCCAGTTGTAAATGTAAATGAAAAATGTACTTAAGCTGGTGAGCTGTTTGATATAATTTTTTGTATCCACTTTTCATAGCATAGTGCGTGCATGTACTGCATAGTTAAATGATTAAGTGTGCACATTCTAGGATACCGTGCACAACAACTTAAGTGCGTGTAATTTTAAGGCTAGGTAGCCTTTGTGTATATCTTGTGTTTTATAGGCTGGTGAGACAGTTATTATAAGCTAGGATGCTTATGTTTTGATTAGGCTGGAGAGCCTAGATGTTAAAGGCTAGTGAGCCTATTTTTGTATATGTCTCATAATTAATATAAAATACATCATTGCATGCAGACCGACCATGATAAAAGAGTATGGGGGACTAAATTCCACTAGTTAGGGGAAAGGGGGGCTAAAAGTTAAGGAAGAGGGATAAGCTAGGGAGCTTAAGCCAAAAGGGAATATTATATTAATATTCCTTAAATCATAAAGTATGGGAAATTATTTTATCCTAAGTTCTAAGGATGGGGAAAAGTGGTCCAAAGTATCTCCCAACATGACAAGTGTCAAGTTGGGGACATGCATAAATATAGTTTGGACTTATTTCATTTTCCATCATTCCTCCCATTATTCGATCATGCAGGAATCCATTCCATGAGATTTCACTCACTTAGTCAGTTGACCTCCATACCTTCATGTCACTGTACCTGAACCTGTATCCATAGCCATACTCATTTGTGTAGCTGGTTAGCTTGGGAGATGGACTGAAGAAGCGGGTTGTCAGGCCCGTGGAAGATTAAAGAGGTGGGTTGTCAGGCCTATGAGAAATTTCCCTCCGGGTGAGAGAATTTCTGGAAATTGATTTCCTGAAGGTGCTAAACTACAACTACATGGCTCTGAGACTTCCTGTCTAGCCTATTGCTGAAGCCCAGAAAGGAAGTGGAGCAGCTGAGGACTATTGAGTAGAGAAGGGGCACACTTCCTGGGTGGGACATGGATGTGGGGAATGAGGGACTGTAGGCTATTAGTTTGAGTTGGCACCTGTGACAGAGTCATTCATGTTGTCTATGATCTCGGGGGTGACCCACTGCTAAGAGTGATGAGCAATGTGGTCTAAGGATGGGAGGTTCGTGGAAGGTCTGCATGCAGTTGGTGATATTCTTACCTGTTAGGATATTTAGACACTTAGGAGTTAGTTAAGATCTACTTGGTCTAATATGTCGTTAGGTAAAAGTTTGTTTCTTAGTGTGTTTCTTTAGTATGCATTAGTATGCATTTGTAGTTAGGAAATCCAACGGTCATGATATGTTACCG
>WSFP011410629.1:0-24663 GCA_009831015.1 Picea engelmannii
TATGTAGTGACTAAGATCAAATAATAGACAGAAAATAATGAAGTAATTATGCAACATAAACATGGATCCATGCTCATGATATCATATCAACAAGAAAATAAATTTTAGGGCACAAAACAAACTTTATATTATCAACAACATTACCAAACTATCATACAACATATGTGTTTCTCATATAAACTCAAGACCTTACTGTAGAAGCTCAGTAATACCAGCAAAACCCTTACAATAAGTCATCATGACTGCATTAACCCAATCCCAACGCAAACAATGATAATAGTCATGAAAATGCACTTTCTCATTCTGATGATGTCTCATCAACTCATTCAACGACCTTTTCCTACTGGCACTAATTTATTATTTATACTTTCCTTTGTAAATTATTGGATTCCTTGTTCCACTATCTTCTCGGCTTATTGTTGGTGCCCGATTCTTTTGGCCTTTTTCCACCTCTTTTCCTACTAATTCATGGTACTTTTGACTAGTTTCTCTACTTATATACTTCCAGTTAGATCTTATCTCTTCTAACCATTTATGTTGTTTTTAGTTTTCTAGTTGGCATACAACACTTTCCCAAAATTAAGGCATTCCCAAAAATGGAGGGCCGAACAACTATTTGAAAAATTTGTCCTCCCTACTAGAAGGGACTCCCATCAACATTGTATCATCAAAAAACTACTTTTGAGAAAGAGGGGAGTCAAAATTATGAATATAAATACCTTTAAGCTAATGAGAATGTATAGACACATTAAGAGTTTGTCCCAAACCTTCAACCATTAAAATGGATATGAAGGGGGAGAGTGGATCTCCTTATCGAATACACCAGGAAGGCATAAAGGGGGATGAGGGGGAGCCATTGATCAATAGGGAGAATAAGGATAAATAAATGAGCACCAGAATCTAATTGACCTAGAGAGGGTGAAAGCTAAAGGAAAGGAGGATTGGTCAAATATACTTCCAACCAAGTTTATTAAAGGCTTTTGAAATTTATAATGTAATCATCATTCCCAGGGTTTTGGTGAATTTTAGAGAGTGTACCACTTCATGTGAAAGAATGATGTTGTACAAACTTTGTCACCCTTCTGTATATCTAGATTAATTTGGGGAAACCTGTTGCATGCACACAATAACCTCCCAATTTTATTATCTTAAGCGTCTTTATAAGACAAGAAATCCCCCCCCCCACTCCAATTATTCCTAATTGAACCCTTGTTCCCTCTCTCTAATGTGAATGGATATGCCCAAGTTTTCCTCAAACCTCTTCCCGCCTTACCATTTCTAGTTTCTCCTCAAATCACTTCTACCTGTCAAGCCACACTTCAATGAGTTCCATCTTCCTGCACCAATGCAAGCATATCGACATGCACATCCTTTCTTCCACCTCCACATTGGCATGCCAATGATTTCTTTGCTAATACATAAGCCACTTCCCTTAGAACTTGGCTGACGCACCAGCGTGATTTTTCTAAACCTCACCGACACATGTTTCTATCACTGATGAATTTCTATTGATCAACGTCGACACATCTATTATTTCCACATGATTATCTTCGTTGTGCACATGTCATTCACTGGATAGCCTCATTTCAATTTCACCAATGCATCACATATTGGTAGTGTCTCCCTATTTCACCTCGATACATTGTACATCGATGACGTCTGTCTCTGCCTATTCGATGCACTACTTCTTTCCCTCTCCTGACCTCGATGCACCAATGGAAGTATGTTGACCCCTCATCGTCTCCAAGCACATCGATGATGATATTATTTCTCTAACCAACTCTAAACTTTCCAATGAGATTTTATTTCATCTTGATACCTATCTTATTATCCTCCCAAATCAAATCCTTCTTCCTGCGTCTATTAGTTAGTCTCCTAACATTTACAATGACTAAATCCTCCATGCCTAATTAGATATTTGGTCACTAATTACCTACCATGCCTAACCTATTTCATGACCACATTCGTAATGAACTTGTTCGTATCGCTAGCATCTTTTATCGCGCATACCAGATTAGCTTATTCGCTCTGTCTTTATTTATTTTATGACTAATTTGGATATTGAAATAATTTTCTAACATCATATGGGTTAACCACAACACCTGTTGGTCTTGTGTTTGTTCTCAAATGTATCTTGAAGGCAAAATGGTCACCTGGGCTCCTAAAAAGTACTAAGCAGTTTGAACGTTAGTTGGTTGTTTTGGAGAATTTATAATTTCATGATACTAATGCACCATTGTAGTGTCAATGGATGAACTAAGTAAATATACACCATAGATGACATAGGAACTTGTGGAATCAATTTTGAATGAAGCAATAGCAAATGCAGGACCCTGACTTCCATTAAAAAATGTATTTAAGTGAAATTTTTCGGTGTCCATCAAAATGAAATTTTTATCCCCAAAGAAATATAATTGTATTATTTTCATTATTACAACTTAGTGGAAAAAGGGGTGAAAAAGGGAAAAATGGTCATTTCCAGATTATTGTGGTTTTCCACTGGAGTATCAAATCGTAAAAATGAGAGTTTTTATGAATTTATTGGCATTATTATTATCTATTCCTAATATAAGTTTCTTTAGTTCCTGATATATTTTTTTTCTACAGTTAACTGAAGTTGGGATTTCAATAAAATTACATTAGTGGAGAAAATGCACAAATGGCGTGAAAGTGGTTTTTTTAGGAAGCCATAATTTCCATCTCACAGGTCAGATCAGGGCATGAGTATAGTCATTGTAAATATTATTAAGAGGAGAATAACTTGGAATTATTATAATTTGGAGAATTGTGATATAAATATTCATAAATTGAGTAGAAAAAAGACATGTAGCATTAATTGACAAATTTTTATGGTATGCATATTTCTAACAAAAATGATTGCTTGCACATTTTTCATAATTAAGGGGTATAAACATATCATTTCAAGATAAGAATTCATGTTCAATAAATGGAGGAAGGAGAGGGAGCCTTCAGTCATGATAAAGAGTCTAGAGGACAAAATATCAATGTTGGTAATTTGTAAAGACAAAATCAAATAGACACAAGAGCAGAGGGGAGAAAAAACATAAATAAATACTGTGAGAATCTTGAGAATATGAGTATAGAGATACAAAGAAAAAAATGAGAGGATGATAAGAGAAAAAAATCAGATAAATTCACAAGTGATGGAAATCTTAAATTAGTTGTAGAGGAAAGCAAAGAATGGATAAAACTCAAGACAAGAGGAAGAGGGACAATACCATGAAAGAAGAGATAACTATAGAAGAGACGGTTATTCAAGAAGTACTAGAAGAACCGATAGAAATCACTCACCTCCTTACTCAACAAGAAAATTGTATGCATCTATAGATTCCATAAGTAGTCTAGAGGTGATCCAGGTGGATATTGGTGGCCACCCACCTATTCCAATTGGCTCCTCTTGACAATTTTTAGTTCAACACGTTCTTTTGTGCTTCTTTGTAATTGTGGGTTATACACTTTTGAGGATTTATAAATCCCTACAAATATTCCAGGTGGATATTGGTGGCATCCCACCTAATACAACTAGTTTATTTTTTAATTTTTCATGTCATCACATTTTTCTATACTTCCAGGGCCATTTTGGGGCCCTAAACAATGTTTTTTTTTTGCTTGCCATAGTAAAAATGTAAATGGAGTTAGATTTTGATGGAATAATGTGTATTTCTCAATAATTCCTTTCCAATAGGCTATCACATGCCTAAGACAGAGGTCGTATGAAAAATTTACGACCCCAATAAGTTTAGGTACCAACTTACCCATCAAGGCCCACATAACTTTTGGTGTTTCATCTCCTAGGGTTAGGTTTTTGGATGCCAAGGGTTTTGGAATTAATGAGTAATGTTAAAAGGGAATTTGGAGCCTCATTTTTATCATTCTTCTTAGATGGATGTGCGTAGTAGCCACATCTCCTCTCAAAGATAGCTACCACCATTCGAGCAAGTTATTTTCAGTTCTGCAGTTTTACAGTTTTAGACTATTTCATTTATTCAATAGAAGTTAGTGTTCATTGTATATCTGTTGTTGTTATCCATATCTCTGTGTGATTTTATTCATTCCATTATTCATTTTGTTCCTCTCATAAATACAAATTATTGGTATCAGAGCGGTGTGCTCTTCATTTGTTTTTCTTCATTCATGTCCCCGACACGATATGGGTACAAGAAGTTGGGACTTGAACCAGTAAAGCCTTTGCAAGATCGGCCATGCCAAGCCCGAAGAAAAACCATGGGGCGAGAAAAGGAAAATTATGGAGAAGGAGATCCTTTTAAAATGTTTCTTGAGGAATCCATTGCATGACACAGGAATGAAATGATGGACAACTTTGTGCAGATCCTTCGGGGGTTTCCCACATGAGATGCATATTCATCAAGCGATCATGACACCCCCTTCAAAGTTCAGGTAAATTTTGATATTACATTATTTGAAGGACTGATAGATGCAAATTCCATAGATAAATGGTTAAATCTTCTTGAAGGGTATTTTTTGGTTTCCAATTTTTCCAATAGGGAAAATATTAGTTTTTCACTCCTCAAGGTCATCCCCCATGTTAAGGACTGGTGGGATACTTACTCTGAGAAAAGGCCAGTAGAGGAATATGAAATATTTGTGGGTTCCCCCACATGGGAATCCTTTCGGGATGCCATTAAAGAACAGTACTACCATGTTGGAATCTATGAGGACCAGTACACAAGATGGACCACCCTACGTCAAGAAAGGGACCAGATAGTACCAGATTTCACCAATACTTTCCATACCATTTGTACTAAATTGGGTATCAAATATTCTAAGTGACATCTGGTGCTCAAATATCACAACTTTTTTCATATATACATTCAAACATAAATGGATTTTATCAACATCACATCATTGTGCACATCTTAGCAGAAATTTAAGCAGAAGAGGCAAGAGTTTGGATTTACAAACTCCTCATAGCCGAAGTAGGTAAAAGGTAGCCCCAACCCACAAAAAAAGGGATAGAGTAAATATGGATACTCTTAGGACAACTAGTCCAAGCCGCAACACAAGAAGGGTAATGAGAAATCGAAGAAGGACACGAGAAAATGGTGTGAATATTATAAAATCCCTTGGAAGAACACCGAAGAATTTTTCTCCAAGAGGTCACTCGTGGTCGAGCTGAAATATTCCAAGTCAGAGGTTGATTTTGACTCTGAATCAAATCTAGAAGGAGGGAAGTAGATTATCAATGTTGAACCCAGTTCCATTGTCGCTACCACAAAAGTCCATTCAAGTGAACCATAAGAACCAGACGAATGAGAACACCTATTTCACTCACAGATGTGGGTAAAGGGGGATCCGCTTCATTTTATTGTTGATAGTGGAAGTCAGAAGAAACTAATATTATCATATTTCATCAAGTGGCTGGACCTCTCAATGACACCACATCTGTATCCCTACACCATCGGTTAGCTTTTCTAAGGAAGAGATCTATGTGTCAACAAACAGTCTTGTTCACCCTACGACATCAAGCCTTTCAAAGATGAGGTATTGTGTGATATTGCTCCCCTTTAAGTTTGTGATCTTTTAGGAAAACCATATTTTTGGAAGCGATATGTTGTGTATGATTCTAGACCCTGTAGTGTTATTATTACTTTTGGTAGACAATTGTACATGATACCAGAGGTAGCGCTTCCTACCGCTATTTCTTTAATCTCTGCTAAGAAATGCAGTAAGGTCATTTCATAGACCAGGAAGTTCATCTTCTTTGTAATCCATGCTCATAGTAATCATAAGGTCACCTCCACATCTGTGGCCTCTACACAGAGCCTCTCTTTGAAGCAAAAGCAAGTGGATGGGTTCTGGTGTGGAAAATCCCCCTATATTGGGTTAAGGTATAGGGAGAGCACTGAATTCCCTTAAAAGACAGTTTTATTCCTAAGATACCCCAAAAGTTAAAACTATCTAAATGAAATGAAAAGAGAGAGGAAAAATGGTCAATAGGTGTACCTTTGGTCCTTGTGGTTGGTGTATACCTCTTCTCCTTTGAATCTTCCTAGATTGCAGGTCTCCTCCCAAAGATGACCTGCAAAAGCTTACGAAAAAAATGCTACAATGTATACGATATGTACTTATCACTTCCAATATTTAGATATAGACATAAATCCATAAATCAATAAAATCATAAAGACACAATGTTTTGGTATAGGAATGAACCATTTTATTCAATATTAAGATAAAAAATATTACAACCTTCGTTGAAAATCGCTCCACAAACCAGGTTTGGCCTCCTCTATCGTGGCGGAAATTGCATCGAACCCATGCTTTCTTCTCACAACCAAATTATCTCTTGGGAAATGGGAAAGGGTTGTATTAGGAGAAAGGGATGGAAGGGAATGTTGAGGCCAGATCTTAGAATATGATGAAAAACTTGGGATAATAAGGGGAAGGTATTTTGGCAGAGTTTACTTTTTCTCTTGCTTGTTTTTGTAAATGAGACATCAATACCTCTTTTTATATGAGAAAAATATGGTTATTCGATTTGGGGATGGGATACAATTGGTAAAATGGTTGGAAAACAATAGATAGCCCATAAAATCCACTAAATTCCTTGCAATTTTATATGCTAACTAGTAAGAAACTCACGTATGTATGTGGGCTAACTAGTATGGAACTTGCATGTGTATGCGGGCTATCAATTCAGTAGGGCACATACATGTTCCAAAAAATAGTTTTTAAGAAGAAACCTCAACACTAATTTGGAAAATTATGTAAGTGGGAATGCCAATGCCATGTATGCATAGGTAGGGAAGTTTTGGACTATAACAGATGCCCCCTAATGTGTGAGGTCAGAAGAGGAATTGACGGCCAAAATACATTACAATATCTTTACCAGTGGGAAGGCACAAAGTCGAGTGAGCCAATGACCATAGTTTGGGAGTGTTCCATCTGCAAAAAAATGATAATCTCTCTGAGGTGGGCATACCCGTGCTCAGGATGAACTAAGAATGGTTTGCAATCAAGTACACTACAGATCCATGTCACATAAATGTCTATATAAACTGTAGCCATGATAAATACACAACAGATCTACATTTAAAAATAATTTGAGGATATACAAGTACAACATAATATGCATCTTCAAGAAGCATTGATGCCTGCAGCTAGAGATGACGAATTCATAGCTTGAGAATCAACTTCAATATATTCAAAACTCAGGTAGGAGTACAATAGGAGTGCAAGACTCACTACCATGAGGTCTTCGACATGTCGTTGAGGAAATACTGAAGGATCTCGATCATTAGGCACATAACTTTGTTGATTTTGAATATGAACTTGACTGGACTCTTGGGATGGCCCACTCATGAAGGTCAAGATATAAACTGCAGAATGGACGACTCAAGTTGGATAAAAATTCCCCCGGACAAAATCACGACAAATTGATGAGACTCAGGTAGCATAATATTGACATAAATCTATGATATGGGAGGCACCAAAAAATATCCATATGTTTGGAAGAGTAACCAAACAGAGGAGGACACAACTCTATGTAATAAGAATAACTTCCTAAGGTAATATTAGATCCTAATTCTTGGAGAGAAATTGAAAGGATGTTATTTGTCCAAGGGAGACTATCTTGCTGCCGAAAAAAGAGAATGTATATAACGTCCCCTCTTTTTGGAATATTTGATTTTTTTTTCTTTTTAAAATTTTTAACAAGCTTGAAAAGGAATAAAAGAATGCTATGTTACAAATGAGGAACAAGTGTCACGGGAAAGAAAACGGGTTCCAAGCGCATGGAATATACTCATGCTCAGTGCAAGGAGACATGTCAGGATAAGGACACTCAAGAAAACTCCTCCATGGGTCAAGGTGTCACATTGCAAGGGAAAAAGTGTTGAAAGGCTTGCGTTTAAGGAATTATTTGAAGGTTCAATTGATAGCAACATGGAGTCGACATTAGGCCAAAGACACAAGGATGAGACATGTTATGCAATTAAGTATGACACAATAGGAATCCTTCCTTGTGAATTTTTACGATCCCAAAGAAGGTAAGCTCGATGGTTTTTCACATTTAGAGAGTCTAAAAAAATTCTAAAAGAAGACTCTAGGGAGTTACTTTTTTGTAACTAGTCCAGTCGGTTCGAAAAAGGGTTAAACTTATACCAAAAGGACGTCTCTTCAAAACCATTTTAATGAGTGTGATTGAGACAAGATCACTCGACGATCTTTTAAATTTTAAGGAGTCTGAAAAGAGATTAACTATGGACTCACAACCTTTTTCTAAGTTTAGTCTCCTTAGCCCGAAAAAGTATAAAATACAACTTAGAAGAACTCTCTTGGCGATACAAGTCTCCCGACGTGTACCTTTTTCCTGGATAATATGTTGGTCAGAAAAAGGGTTAAACTTATGCCAAATAAATGTTCTTTTTGGACCAATTAACGAGTTCAAAAGGAACAAGGTCACTCAACAATATTTTCATATTTAGGGGGTATGAACAGAGCTTAACTATGGACTCCGAGGGGGTTCCTTTTTCATAAGTAATCTCCAAGGCCAGAAAAAGAGATAAACCAAGACCAAGGAGAATGTCCCTTTTTCAAAACTTTAGTCTCTCGAGCCTGAAAAAGGGTTAAAATTGCACCTGAGAATACTCTCCTAGCGAACCAAAGCTCCCAGGGCATACCTTTATTCGTAAATTAACCGTCCGGACCGAAAAAAGGGGTAAACTACCGCTAGACAGATGTTCCTTCAAATTTGATTTTGGTGAGCATGAAGGGAAACAAGATCGCTTGAAAATATTTTCATTTTTAGAGAGTCTAAAAAGGGATTATATAAGACTCTAGGGGGCTTATTTTCTTAGGTAATCCATATGAGATCGAAAATAATAAATAAACTCTCATTGGATGTTTCTTTCAATATTTAAGTGAGCTTGAAAGACAACAAACCATGCTCTTTAGGGAGTCCCGTGGGAAGACCCACAGATGATGACTAGAAAGAAGCATGAGGCTTAAATATGTAATCATGAAGGGACTAAAAAGGACTCCCAAGCCTATGGATGAAACTTCCAACATGGATTCCAAAATGCAGCAAAGGATCTACCTAGGGAATCCATGTAGAGAAAGTCTCTACCACCTAATTATGACACTTATAAAACAACTGAGAAGGTTCTGTGTCTCACTTTGATGGGATAGATCCTATGGAAAAGCGGAAAAGTCAACAATATGCAAAATGTTGGGGGTGAAAACCTTACCTATATCCAATAGTTGAAAAAATAACTTTTACCATGGGATGATATAAGTGTAACCTATATTAAGAAAAACACCAAACTGAAAGAACAATTTCATCAAAACGATCCAAAGATATCTCAAAAGATAACTTAAGTAGATACCAAGTCAAGAAAGGGGAAAAAGGATACTAAATTAGGGAAAAAGAGGCCAAAAAAGTCTATAAATAGAGATGGACAATTCATTTTAACCATTACAAATTGGAAAATAACCAAAAAGGTAAAAAAACCTCTTCCTCAAAATGTGAATTCTGAGAGCTACGATGGATGAAAGATCCTCACACTTGGACAAAGTAAGTACAAATAACCTTCACTTTCAATTTTATGCAGCCTTTCATGCTTAAATTAATGTTTGGAAGGCGTGCACCCTTGTAAAATAGTCGGGTCTACATGTACGTGGGTTGTCCACGCTCAACCCATGTATGTACGCAGGAAACGTAATACTTAGCCCATGTACATACGCGACTGTTTAAAAGGCAGCCCGCATACAACTCTTTTAATGTTCAAAAACATGAAACACGTAATAAACCTTTCCAAATTTTGTGTAACAATATTTATGTTCATTGGGAAGAAAAATAACATGAGGAACTAGACATCTTAGTAGAGGAGGATGTTAGGGCCATTGCTGTGATGAAATAGTGTGGCATGTGGAAATTATTCCAGTGTCCATTCATAAGGGTACACCTGAGATTTTTGAAACATTTGGTAGAGTATTGTTATCCCAATGCATAAGCATTCATGCTAGAGGGTCAGTTACTGATCCCAATGACAGAGGATATATATTTTTTAACCGACCTCTCTAGAAGGGGGGAACTGGTCAATTTGAGGACCTTTCCTCTAGGGTCATACAACATAGAGGATTACATCAGGATGTACTATGAGGTTGGTATCGATAAAGTAGGATCTCATGTTTCTATACACAAAATCACAAGCCTCCACCTTCATATTGTATTATTTATGATTGGGTAGATCACATGATCCGCAACACTTCACCAGGCCTCCCGTGCACAAATGCATTGTGTAGTTTAGTGCCTGGATGCCACTATATTTGACTAGAGCACTACCATGTTGACATGCATGAAGAAAAAACTCACAGACTATCGCAGAAGTATGAACAAGAACTTCGGGTTCAGAACTGTGTTATGTGCTTTCTTCGAGAGAGAAAGCCTAGTCTTAGCCCGAGGGAGATAGTACGAAGGCATATTTCCTCCTTTTTGGCATTGTGCAGGTGTGAAGTTTTGTTTCCTAGACAGGGTGGAGGGAGAATCCATGAGGCTTTTGATGACAAGTTTTTTGATTGGTGGGCCCATCAGATTCCCATGATTGAGGATTATCCATATGCAAGAATCAGTTTCCTGAGGGATCCTGACATGCCCATGCCCCCTGGAGAGGAATGCAATGAGATAGGTAAACACAATTTTAAATTTATTTAATTTTTAAATATTTAAATATTATCATTTTTATGTTAACGTCAAAGTACTAATTCAAAGATCTGTTATATACAGATGTGGGACTAGTGCAACCAACAAAATTCACCCGGACTAGGTGTCATCCTTGACCAAAGGCCAGACCAACAGGAGTAGGAGGACCAACAGCTGTCGGAGGACCCTGGTTGGAGAGGTTGATAGAGTATTGCAACGAGTAGAGAGGAACTTGACAGCTCTCACTTGTGTAGTTCTGATAGCAGAGATCGAGGACCTTCCTCCATCTATGTAGCCACATGTAGTAGGGGTGCCCAGGACTTGGGTCCAGTTATTTCGATGTCTTGCGAGCATCGTGGTTCACTATATCAAGGCCAATAGGCCTAGAACATAGATAGAAGTAGACCACATATGTGTTGAGGGAATGTTTTTTACTCTGTATTGAGGGATTAAGAAAAACGATGTATATCATCTCTATTTGAGGCTTTATGGCCCACTTTGTACTCATGACATTATTTTTGGGATATATTATATATAAATATTTTTTTTCTTATGGATAAATTTTTTTTACAAATGTATTTACATGTGTATGTGTGTGTTTTAATTTTACCTATGAGCAACATACCAATCTAATACTTGATTAGCCAATGTATCAGTTAGTTGGTTAGATCTCCTAGGAACATGAATATAAGTAGTATAATCAAAAGAGTGTTCTAATAGACATACCCTAAGGAATCGTCGATGAAGGGTGGGATCGTAAATGTGATATAACCCATTTAACCAGGACACGACCAGTTGAGCATCTAAATAAACCCATAGGCAATAAATACCATGTGACAAGGCATCAGGTAGTAATTCTATCACTGTGTTGTACTCGGAAAAAATATTGGTTGCTTCACCTAGAAAAATACCTCCAGGAAAGATAAATTGACCACATGGTGTAAAAATCACCCAACTTGCAGAAGCAAGCCTCTGAGTATGTCGGTTAGTACTGTTCGTGAACCCAACATAGAATTCATATTCACTTGACATCTGCCACAGTGAATGACTACACGTCCATAAAACAAAAAGACAAGAATGTATACAAAACAATACATATATACAAGACGTCACACTCAACAAAATGACCTAAGTGTAATACTTCTTAAGGTATAGTCCATTTCTAGGCTCTGCTAAGGTGTTACCCTCAAAATCAACCAGACGATAAGCATCCTTCTCTAAGATTTTTTTCACAATGGAAGGTCTGAACCACATAGGTTTGAACTTTCCTTCCCCCAAGGGATCTTTGTCTTGGTCGTAGACTAGGAAAAGATCACCTTCAGAGAAAATATGAGGGTGGATGGACCGATCATATTGACATTTGACACATTGTTTATGATCCTCATTGGACAAGGCTGCATCTGGATGCTTCTCATCGAGCTGCTCGAAATATATAAGACGTTCTTCAAGTGGTGTAGTGTTGGGAAATAGCTCCACTACCAAATTCAGAGAAGGGATTTGAAATTCAGTGGGAAATACTGCCTCCAGCCCGTAAACGAGCTGGAAAGGAGGAAAACTGGTAGAATTATTTACTGAAGTTTTATAAGCCCAAAGTTTTAAATACAACATCAAATGCCAATTTGACTTGGTTGAATTAATCATTCGTTGAATAATATTCTTGAGAGACTTATTCATAGCTTCTACCTGACCATTCTCTTGTGGGTAATACAATGACGAATGTTCCTGTTTAAACCCTAGTTTTGATTTTATTCGGACATCATTTTTTTCTGGAAGTGACTGCCATGGTCAGTGACAATCTCCTTAGGAATACCGAACCTAGCTACGATATGGTTAAAAATGAACAAGGAAAAAATTTCCTTGTCATTGTTAAATGTCAACATAGCTTCGAACCACTTAGTAAAGTAGTATACTACTACAATCATATAGTGATTCCCCCTGGAAAAAACTAGGTGACATGTAATGAAATCAATCCCCCACTTGGTGAAGGGACCGACAACAATAACTGAAAACATAGGAGTTGGGTGTGCCCGTATCTTCCAAGAGATGATCTAGCATAGGTGACACTTCTTGACCACCTCAACATAATATTTTATTAATGAGGGCCAAAATTATCCAACACAAAGAATCTTTTGGGATGTTTCCAACCCAGAAAAATGACCGCCACATGCTCATGTGTGACATTCATTTTAAACAATCTCTTCTTCTTCGTGAGTAAGACATCATCAAAGAATGCAATCCACTTCTCGACGATATAAAGTGTCATCAAGGATGAGATATTTCCACACTTGGTGGTGGATTCATCCATTCTCGTTGTGAGAAGTAGAAGAAGGGCACTTCAAAGTCAGAAGATACACTAGTATATCTCCATACCAAGGGTCTGATGATGTGATTAGAAAAACATCTCTATTAATCAGTGACTCTTCAAGAGAAATATCACCACTTTCGACCGAAAGTTCTGAGATTAATTCAACAAATACCAAGGACTTTTTAGATTTTTCCAAAACAAAATCCAAGTCAAACTCTTGCAGGATGACTATCCATCGACTGATTTTTCCATTGATGACCCATCGTGTTAACACATATTGAAAAGGGTTGACGATGGCTATGATGGTGGTCTTGCAAAGTAAAATATAATGATGGAACAATTGAACATCGTGAAAAACTACCAAAGTGAGTTTCTCAACATGCGAGTAGTTGAGTTCTAGTCCAACTAGGCCTCATCTAAGATAATATATAACATGATTTTCGAGCACGTCATCCTCTTGGACCAAGACCATGCCGATTGTAGACTCTACGCCAGCCAAATACAAAAAGAAATACTTTCCATAATCTGGAGAACTATGCAGAGGGGAAGATGTCAGAGTGTTTCAACACATCAAAAGAGATTTGAGCTTATTCATCCCAATAGAATGGGACCCCTTTTTTCAAACGATGAATGAACCCTTTAGTAATCTCGGCATAATTAGAAACAAAATGATGAAGAAAATTTTATTTCCTATGTAGACTCTAAAGCTGGGGGATTGTGCATGGGGGAGGAGATTGAACTATTTCCTCAACCTTGAGAGGATTGAACATGATCCCTTTTTTTGACACGATGAAACCTAATAAGAGTCTCGATGTCACACAAAAAATGTACTTGTTTGGATTCAAGAAAATCTGATAGTAGCAACACGTCTCAAAGATTAGTCGTAAATGGGCAGGATGATCAGATCTCTTATGAGAACGTGATGCCATATCATCAAGGTACACCTTGACTATGTGTTTGAGGTCGTGAAAATAAAATGACATGGCCCGTTGAAAAGTAGCTCCAAAATTATTCAGGCCAAAAGGCATTTTTCTATATGCGATTGTACCCCAAGGACAAATAAAAGTCATTTTATGTTGGTCCTCAGGTTTGATCTGAATTTGATTGTACCAGAAAAAACCGTCCATGAAAGAAAATACCTTACAACCCACATGTTGAGTCTCCTTTTTGATACCTCCAATTTCCTTATCTTGTCCTATATATTGACCAACTTTGCCTCAGACATATGCACTATTTTCTTATTTTCCTCAAAATACATGTCTTTTAGACATTATTTTGTATATATGAGCTAATTTATGTTTAATCATGATTTATGAGATTTTTTAATGATTGGAATTGAATAATTGATGTTAAATTCTCTCTAATTACTTTGAATGGTCCAATAATACCTTATGACACAACTCCTATTCATCTGGTACCCATTTCATTGTTCATCTAGTATTTAATTCATTGAGTACCTATTTTTTCACTCGACTGGTACCTATATTTACGCTCGTAGGATACCCATGTTGTATTCTTCCAGTACCGATTTCTGTGCTCATCCGATACCTATTCTTGTGTTAGTCTGGTACTGATATATTTTATTGTGTGCATCTGATACCAATCTTCTTGTTCTATTTGTGCACATCTGGTATTGTTTTCGCATTTGTAGGCTTGGGTGTTTGAATGATTTTTCTCCCGATCGGTCCAAGGAGTTTTTTGGCTTGAACATCCTTTATTCATTGAAGACCATGATACATCAACCAATTGTAATATTTGTGCAGTCATTTGATGTTAACTCTAGACTTTGATTGTAACGGTTGTTTATCTTTAAAAGAGAGAGACTTGTCGATGATAGAGAGACAGAGACATATTTAAGCATTGTTATGTTGTAGAATTGATTCTTGAATATTGTTTATTGTACCTTTTTTCTATAGTAAACATATAAATTTTCTATGGCAAGGGCCCACCGACCCAACCAAGGTAAGATTCCTTGTATTTATTTGTGAATATAACTCTGTTTTTTTGGTGTGTGGATAGAATAATTATGTGTTTTGATCACAGAATCTAATTGTATTTATGTTATGTTTCAGTAAATACACTTAATAGCATGCAATATAGATGTGTAGTAATTCTGAGTGAGTGAGAGTTCTGAGTGCAACATGAGATTTCCCAGTGCAACATAGATTTTTGAGTAAATACTTGTTATCCTTGTGTGTGTGCAGATAGACAATCATTTGTTAGACTGAATTATTTAGTGTTTGTTTCTATTTTGTAAATCTAGGGACAATTAAGATCTCCATCTCTCACCCTACATGCACCTATAATGGAGTGTCTTACTACACCTGGTATTTCTTCTAGGATTGACTGAGCTTTCTTTTAAGAATGTACAGAGTGTTAATTGCTGCTAGATTAGTTGCTAAAAAAAAAGGAGTCAAAGTTCATATTTCCCTTTCATGAACCTGTAAATTAATAGATTCATCACCTGAGAAAGAGCTTTAGATCATATGTTTTTTTATGAGTTTTGCTTTCTGATTTTTGAATTGTGTGGAGAGCATTACTTGAAAAGTGTGAAAACAGAGTATTGGTTTTAGAGTGTTTTATTATGTAGTCTATACTCATCAGGCATAGGAATTTATTTGTTATCAACACATATAGTGCATAAACTCTATTGATTGTGAAACCAAATTAACATATTAAATGCTTTCAATATAATTGCACCAACATTTTGGCGTCGTTTCCGAGGAGTTGTAAATGATAATAGGTAGTATGTGAATTAGATTGGTTTTATGGTTTTGGATTGGTTTTAAGAGCGACCTAAGTGCAGAGAGAAGATGGTAAGACGTGAGGGAAGATCCCATGCATCCACTTTAGTGGGGCTGCTCCAAATTTAGGTTGTCCTTTTACCTTCAGTAGTTAAAGTTTGTGCTGTGTTAGTAATATATATTATTTTTATGCATAGATGTAGGGATAGTAAAGGTATATTTATTGCATTCAAAATTGAAGAAAATTCAAGAAAACCCCCCAAAGTTATAGAAAAATCAAGAAACCCCCCCAAAGTTATAGAAAAATCAAGAAAAACCTCCCATACTAATTCAATAATTTATGTGTAGGAGAAATTCTCAGAGGAGAGAGTTCGAAGAAAGTAATTGAAACTATAGACAAAGGTCTTGAATATGAATCTACTATGCAGATTGAGAACATATCACATCAAGAAGTAAGGGAAGCACTTGCGACCCAATCAGAAGGGGGAGTTGGAAAAGAGACAGAGGTAGTGGCAAAAGAGGTTGAATATGCCATTGGATAAACACACAAAGTATTGGAACACTTGTATATTCCAACTAATCCAGTGGTTGAACCATCACTTAGTCGAGAAACATCACCTGCAACCTATAATGTGCTATTCAGAGATATGGCGGATGAGGAAATGAATGAAAATAATGAAACTGAGACATTTGGATTCCCAATATTAGACATTATTAGAGATTTTTCTATAAAGAATATCCCATTTTCATCATTACCTCACTTCCATGGTATGTCAATAGAATATCTTAATTCATTTTTGTTTGAATTTGATATACTATGTAGAAGTTATAATTATACTGATAGTGCACAAAAATTAAAACTCTTTCTAGCCACACTTAAAGACTCAACATTAAGGTGGTTTATGAGTATAGGGGAGCATACTATCTTATCTTGGGATGGTATGAAATAAAATTTCCTCGATAAATATTAGTATTATTGTAGACCTATATATGCTAGGAATGATATGTTTAAAATGCAACAGTTTAAGGAGGAGAGTCTGGAAGATTACCTAGAAAGGTTCCTATACAATTATCAAATGATAAAAAAATTCTCCTTAGACACAACCACAATTAGGACCATATTCATAAAGTTTATAAGGTATGATTGTATTGAGGTACTAAACCTCATGAGTTCTGGGGATGTATATCAAAAGCCATTTGCAGACATTGCAGAGTATTATAAAGGTACTCCTGTAGTCAAGCCAAAACAGGGAAAAGTGTAAGGGATTCTATAAGAATAACTACTAATCCTACTCCAGAAGGTATTAAAAGGATAGAATTAGGGAATCTTATAGAAAACTTTAAAAAATACATCCTAAACACAATCAACACCCAGTTAGACACCATGAAGATCAAATGGAAACAAGAAGAATAAAATGTTACTTGAGCAATTTTCTGTCCTCAGTGTAGGAAAAGGCATCCTGAAAAGCAATGTCCTATTAATGTCATTGAAATTTGTAGGATTTGTACAGAATACCACCCTACCAACGAGTTCCCTTCCTTACCTAGACTAAAATCCATTTTTAAGGGAGGAGGGGAACCTTGGGAAACATCATTTCCCTCTAAGAGATCATGGAGAGAACAAAATCCTAATATGGTTTTCAATCCTACCACACAATACTCACAAGAACAATGGATTCCTCCAATGCCTTACTCTCAATGGACACATCAACAACCACAAGTCCAACCTTGGAAACAAGGATGGAGGGGGCCTGCATATTGGAATATTCCTTTTCAACCACCAACTTTTCCTACTTACCCGCAATATCCTTCCAGTATCTCTCAGTTGTTACTTGGATTTAATCCACCTTCTCTACCTCCACCTTCCCAGCTACAACAGCAAATCACATTGTGCTTCAACCCAAATAAAAAACAACAAATGCAAGTTACACCTAATCCAAACCCCTCTCTCCCTACCCCTATTCCTGCACAACTCATCCCTAATTATAACAATAGACCTACACAACTTGTACATAATCTTGAAGTACAAACTTTCCCAACTTATGTGATAACTCCTACTTCACTTATTGAAATTCAATTAACATATAGGAAGGTCTTGAATAAACCAAATTCTACAGTGGTTATTCAAGAAGAATAACAAATAGATAACCAACCAAATGAAGAAGAAGACACCCTTCTACAAGAGGAAATTCCTCCTCCCACTCAAGCATAGAAATACCTCAGGAAACTAATCCTCCACCTTATCAAAAAAGGTTACTTGTGAAGAAACCCGAGGTATCTCTAGGACATGATTTATAAGATGAACTAAGGAATATATGTGTAAATATTCCCCTACTTCAAGCCATCAAAGATAATCCTATCTATACCAAGATTATAAGGGATCTTTGCATTAAAAATCCTGGAAGGAAGAGGAAGGAACCTCCTGTTATACATGTGGTTGGAAAACTGTCAGAATTTATATCAGAAATGCCATCTAAATATAATGATCCGGGAAATCCAGTGGTGACTATAGAAATGAATGGTATTTCTTTGTCAAATAAACTTATTGATATATGATCAGAAAGATATGTTATGACTATTGACACCATGAGAACATTGAAACTAAATCACTTAAGGCCAACACAAACCTTGCTAGAATTGGCAGACAAATCAGTCATTATCCCAGCAGGAAGTCTAGATGATATAACAATCACCTTAGCCTCCTGTGAGTATCCTATGGAATTATTGGTAATTCATTCAAAATATTCTAAACATGGACATCCAGTTGTGCTTGGTCAACCTTGGGTGGCCACTGCTGATGCATTTATTAGTTGTCATTCTGGGGAGATGGCAATGTCTAATGGGACCGACAATCAGAAACTTATTCTCTTTCCTCCTACCCAACTAGCCACTGAAGTTCCTTTATGGTTGGATAATCCATATGGGGAGGATAACTATGATCAACTCTTGTTAACACTTGAGAAAGAAAAGGGAGTTCAAGAACAAACTGAAGAACATATTTTAAGCCTATTTTTAGCCAATACAAAATGCATTGAGTATCCTCAATATTTTCCAGAATTTACACATATTTTCAGCCCTGAATTTCAGGAGGTCTAGCATCCCTCCACTTCTACATTGTTCACTATATCAACAATAAATGAAGAATAAGAGTCAATTGTTTAGACTATTGAAATTAGTCATGGAAAATCTCTATATATCAATTCTAGCTTGGAATCAGATTAGCAACAAAAATTGATCCAAATGATTCAAGGACAGTCCGCTGATTTTGCATGGGATTACTATGACATGAAAGGAATTCACCTGGATAATTTTATACACCAATGATCAAATTAGACATGTTATGAAGCCCCAAATAAGAATGAATCCAACCTTAAAAGATATAGTGAAAGAAGATCTCCAAAAACTCCTACATGTCAATTTTATTTACCCTATTTCAGATAGCAAGTGGGTATACCCATTAGTTATTGTCCCTAAGAAGAATGGTAAATGGATGATTTGTGTGGACTTTAGAAATATGAACAAAGATACCTATAGAGAATATTTTCCTTTTCCTTTCATAGACCAGGTGTTGGACACCGTTTCTGGGAAGAGGTACTTTTCTTTCTTAGATGGGTTTAGCCGGTACAACCAGATCCAAATTTCCCCTGAAGATAATAAGAAAACCACATTTAATTCCCCACGGGGTAATTGTGCTTATAGGGTTCTTCCCTTTGGTTTATGTAATTCATCCTGACACCTTTCAGAGGGTTTTCCTAGCCATTTCTTTTTATTTAACCCATGACTATGTAGAAATCTATATGGACGACTTCACAGTATATGGGGATGATTTCCAACAAGCATTGGAAATTTTGGAGAAATTATTGATTAGGTTTAGAGAGACTGACCTTTCCCTCATTCATGAAAAATACAGAATGATGCTCACTGAAGGGATTGTCTTGGGCCATCATATTTCTGATACCGGAATAAGGGTAGACCCTACCAAAATTGACATTATTTCTCAAATTAGAATCCCTAGCTCACATAAATAAGTTAGAAGCTTCTTAGGGAATGTTGGATATTATAGGAGATTCGTTCAAAATTTTACAAAGTTAGCTACCCCATTGTTCAAAGTTTTAGCAAAATAAGTTGAATTCCATTGGGATGAACATATTTCTTTTGAAATTTTAAAGAAAAAGATTTCAAGTACCCCTATTTTAAGAGGACCAAACTGGTCTCTCCCATTTCATACATACACTGATGCTTCAAATACATTTTTGGGATTTGTTCTAGGACAAAGAGAAAACCAACTTCATTATGCTATCTAGTTTGTCAGCAAAAATATCTCCCCTACCGAAGTAAATTATATTGTCACTGAAAAAGATTTCTTATCAGTAGTCCATGCCATTAATAAATTCATACACTACATAAGAGGGTATGAGTTTTTTCTACACACAGACCACTCAGCCATTAGGTGTTTAATGAATAAACATGTGACAAATGCTAGAGTTACTATATGAATGTTACTATTGCAAGAATTCAATATTACTATCATTGACAGACCTAAAAGAGATAATCTCGTAGTTGATTTCCTATCCAGACTTATTCATACATGTGATAATGCACTAGTGGATGACAATTTCCAAATGGAAATTTGTTTGCTATCTCTACTTATATTCCTTGGTATGCATATGTGGCTAACTATCTTGTAACAAGAAAATTACCTCAGAATTTTCACTCAACTGAAAGGATTATTTAGTTGAGTGTAAATTATATATGGCATGATGACTGTCTATACCGTACAGGGCCTAATTTGGTGATTAGAAGATGTGTACGGGAGGATGAGATGTATGACATCTTCAAAGCCTACCATGATGGATCTTGTGGAGGCCATTTTTCTAATAAGAGGACATCATACAAAATATTAAAGTTAGGCTACTATTGGCCAACTATTTTTAAGGATGCAAAGTATGTGGCCAACTGTGATGATTGTTAGAGGATGGGGAAACCAACTATAAGTGATGAGATGACTCTCCAAGATCAGGTAGTAATTGAACCTTTTGAGAAATTGGATTTGGACTTTGTAGGACCTATCAACCCCATGTATTGAAGAAGAAGGTACATACTGGTCTATACTGATTATGTGACTAAATGGGTAGAGGATAAAGTTTTGTATTATGCAAATGAACAATTTGTTGTTGATTTTCTATTTGAATATGTATTTACTCATTTTGGTGGGCCTCAATAAATAGTGACAGACCAAGGAACCCAATTTACCTCCAATTTGGTCAAATCCATAATTGAACAATACCAGATTAAATATAGAAAATATTCACCTTATCACCCCCAAGAAAACGGACAAGTGTAATCAACTAACAAGGTGATAGAGGTTATACTTACCAAGACAGTTCAGTTACACCATAAAAACTGGGTTGATCGGTTTCCTAAGGACTTGTGGGAATACATAACAACTTGGAGAAACACAACAAGCCATACACCTTATGAATTGGTGTATGGGAAGCAAGTGTTGCTTCCCATAGAA
Source organism: Picea engelmannii (assembly GCA_009831015.1). Taxonomy (NCBI): domain Eukaryota; kingdom Viridiplantae; phylum Streptophyta; class Pinopsida; order Pinales; family Pinaceae; genus Picea; species Picea engelmannii. Next base: position 21,249 of record WSFP011410629.1, read on the forward strand.
TTTCAAGTAAAAACCTTTAGGAATTCTATGCAATTGGGGATGTATTTAGATGAAGCTAAAAAATAGAGGATACTACAATTGAATGATCTTGATGAAATCATATAGGATGCTCTTTAGAGGACTAAACTCATTCAAGAAAAAAGGGACTAAATGGCATGATAATTACATCAAGAAGAAATATTTCCATCCAAGTGATTGGGCCCTGTTGTATGATAGTAGGTTCAATAATTTCAAGGATAAATTGTCCACTCGATGGTTGGGACCCTATGGAGTAGACACAGTTTACAAAAATAGTTCAATGAAGATAAAAACCATTGATGAAGATCAAACCTCCTCTGTCGTAAATGGGCATCGATTGAAAGTTTATTATAAACCTCTGTCTAAAGAGGATTTTATCAAATAGGTTCTTCAAAATTCTGAAATGAAATTGATAAGCAAGAGGAGTTATCCTCCCATTGATCCACCAATGTAAGTTTTTTTGTGTGATTATATTTGTACATATATGTATATAGTTGTGTTGTTAGATAGTGATTTTGGTGTTACTAACAACAGAAAAATCTAACTGTGTTCTCATGTAGATAAGCAATAAGGAGGACATCCCCCAAGTGTAAGTTTACTCCTTTATCCATCCCTAGTAGATTACTCATGGAAAAGGATCCTAATGGAGTTTTCTTTAAGTTTTTCAGACTCCTTAAAATTGAAAACACTAGCAAGCATTAACTAATCTAGGCTAGAGAAAAATCCACAAGATAGTAGATGGATTTTTCTTTAAGTTTTTAAGACTCCTAAAAATTGAAAACACTGGTGAGAATTAACTACCTGGTCTTGAGAAAAATCCATAAGATAGTAGTAGCTAGGTTTTCCTTTCCAATAAAATGGAAGTGATAACAAAAGAAGTGGTTAGTCTGGTTCCAAAAAGAGAGAGTTTTTAGATCTCTACAAGAGTTTGTCTAGCTACAATTTCCTCTTGTTACATAGCTTGGAGCCCAATCATTGGATTATTTTGCCTCATTTTATGACACTTCCATTGCAATTTCAACATTCCTATACCAATGTGTTGTTTGTAGATTTTTAATCTTGATCCTTCAGGAGAAAAAATTCAAATACAAAATTAGTAAGTTCCAACATCTACTCCATATTGACCCTCATAACATGTTTAGACACGAAGAGAATCCTACAAGACTCTAGTTATCTTGTCAAATCTTCATCCGGTACTGAAAAAAAACAGTCTTTGTGTTGGTCCAGTACTAAAACAATTGTCTGTGTTGGTATGGTACTAAAACGATTCTCTGTGTTGGTCTGGTGCTAAATGATTCTCTGTGTTGGTCCGGTACTAAATCAATTCTCTATGTTGGTCTGATACTAATCCTTTGATATGGTACTGATGGTAGAATTATGGTGACATTGTTCCATACTTGATATTGCCCTTATTTTACAAAGTACACTTCAGGTAATTGAGGTATGAGCTCATTGTTTATTCCTTTTATTAAGAATCACATTAATTTTGTTCTAAACATATGGTTACTCTCATATCCCTTTGTTACCTTAAGATATTAAAACTCCCTATCACTATCTTATGAAGTCTTCTTGTTTTCCCCTGTTTTCAAAATCATTTATGATGTACACAAATCTCTTCATGAAGTGATCGTCCAGTTTGAAAATATCTTGTCAAAAAATTTCATTCATGTGATGTATAAATGATTATTATGCCACCTTCTATAACCTTACATTTTTTCAAACCTATGACATCGATTGTTTCCCAATGGTGAGTTGTAGACACATCACCCACATTCTTTGTAATCATTACAAAAACTGGTAAGAGTGGGATGTGATGTTACGTTTGGGTATGATTGTCACCTTATCCATGGATATGATCTGTTAGCATTGTAATTCACCTTTGGATTGTGATAGAGGTAATCCCAAGGCCCATCAACCTATACTTCATAGTGAATAATTTTAGGAGAGGTCTAATGGATGCAGAATTAGGATCGTGTCACTTTAACTCAGAAACACTGGGTTGATATGCGTATTTAAATGAGTTATTGATCTAACTTTAGTCAGTAATTTTGTATAGTGGTGAGCAGGTGGAAGAACATGAGGAAAAAATGAAGGTATTATATGGACATATGGTCTTCCAGAAGCCTCTGGAGGAAAATTTTCATATGCAAGATCCTCTTGAATATGATAACTTCAAGAAACTGAAAACGTTGTAACAAAAACTGCAATCAAACCTACATTACACTACAGTCACAACACTCGACTGGATCATCCATGTCCGAGATCTCAGAATCAAAAGCAAAGAAATGAAGGGGAAATTGAATGCCATTAAACAAGAAGTCTCAAGTAGAAATACATAATCAAAGAACCAAAGGCCTCATCAAAACTTTACAAATCAGGAGCCTAGCTCAACCATCGACACTAAACAATTATGAGAACGACTCTTGTATACTCAGAGAAACACTACAGAGATGTGCTCAAGATTTTTCATTGAAGGTGTTATGTCTGCATGCTTCCTGGCATACTATGCATGCAGTCTCCTGTTAGACGTGAACTTCAATTAGACACAATCGTGCTTTAGAACGGTCCTGTGACTGAGTTTACTGGCTGACAGTCCTTTCCTGGGATTTCCATTTATGGTGGAAACGATGTTCAACCGCCACCACCTACTTCAATAGCTACTTCATCAGGATTGGGGAGGCCCATTTCAACTATGCACATGTAGGACATGGCGGCCTCTGCATTCTGCCATCTGGATATTCTTTGGGAGTTCACGTTGAGACTAGCAGGAAGACGTGGACGATGAACTGTGATCAAGAAAGCACGGGCAGAAGAAAACATGGGAACTAAGGTGTGATGGGATGAAGGTGAAGTGGCAAGGGAAGATTATGTGGAGGTAGAGGGGAGAAAACATGGTAGGAGATGATAAGTGATAGTGAAAAAGGGATATGACATAGAGGTAAGTGGGGGGACAGGTGTGCGGTAGTGGAAAGTGGAAGGGTAGCAGGAGATGTGGCAGGGAGAAGAGAGAGACAGAGTGAGGGATAAATGGTGAAAGGAGTGATGGTGGTAAGTGAGGGTGGTAAGTGGTCTACTCAGAGGGGGGGAGAATGGTAAGCAGGAAAGGTTGGGGGGGGGTCTGAGTTAACAAGGAGGTGACACGATAGTGGGGGCCTCACTTCCAAAACCACCAACTTGCCCCCCCCCACCATTAACAACAGAACGTCAGGGGGGCTCTGATATGGATCATGTGCCATAGATCTGGGTGCACGAATCTCAGCCACCCATATCTACGCGCTTCTTAGCACGACGCACCCAGGCCCCATAACTTATGATAAGCGGGTTTTTGTGGGTTTTTATTCCATTTCTTTCCTTTTTTCCAAAGGGGTCAATTTCTTAGGAACCCCCCCCCCCCCCC
>ML860657.1:13559-24662 GCA_009831015.1 Picea engelmannii
AAATAATGAATATATATACATACATAGATAACTTTATATTAATTATTTAAAATATATTTAATAAAGAGGGCTCTACAACCTAGAAGGGTTAGACACTTAAATAAGAAAGCTAGTTAGGGTAAGGGACGAGAATACCACAGTGTTAGCAAGGTAAGAAAGATAGAAAGATACCTACCAAGATACCAAGCTTAGATGCTTTCGACCCCGACCTTTAACCACTTACACTAAAGAGAGTAACATATGTTTACAGACAAGTAAAAAAAAAAAACTTACGCCTAACCCTATGTTTACAAGTATAAGTTGAGCGAATGTCAACTACCTTAGACTCTTCCCTGACAAGCATTTGGTTTGATGCAGATTCAATTATTCAATATGGTTAGGACTCGGGGAAATCGAGGTTGAGGGGCATCATCGCAAGGATCGCCAACACTAGTGTTGCCACCACCATCGCATGAATTAGCTCTCATTTTGCGCTCTTTGGAGGCTATTAATGAGACTTTAAAGGGGCGTCAGTTAGCAGATGTTGAAGTGGAACCCCCACCATTTGGAGTGGGTAACCCTGAAGCGTCGAGGGACTCAAAGGGAGTGCCTCCACCCGGGGACATCACCAGAGAACTACAGAAGATAAAACTCCCAGAGTTTTTCGGGGGTTGTGCAAGTGAACGTGCGAAGGCATGCTTGGAAGGAATTCCATGATGTTTCGCCTTAAGAGACTATGCTTCCACATCAAAGGCAAAAATAACAATATTTCAGTTGTGGGACTGTGCCTTGAACTGGTGGGGTAACCTGGAGAGGCAGTTGCACCTTACACCAAACATCGTCTCATGGGAAATTTTTGAGGAAAGGTTTCAGAGAAAATATTTTCCGACTTACTATAAGGAACAATAGGTGGGAGAATTTCATGCTCTATTTCAGGGAAACAAGACCGTGGAAGAGTACGAGATCAAGTTCATGGAATTGGTAAAATATGTCTCATACATGGACATTGATCAACGACAGGCATAACGTTTTGTGTATGGATTAAACCCTATGATAAGGGCCATGGTACGGATGTGGAAACCATCGTCAGTAGCAGAAGTAGTTGAAAATGCACGTTATGTAGAGGAGCATATGAGCTTAAACGGAGGTATGAGATCGACCTTTCCACAACATCCTGGATTCATGGGGAAGGTCCCTAGGACCTTCTCCTGGGGAGGGAGCTCCAAGACACCTCCTTATGGTAATAGAGTCGCACCTAGGACAGTGGCTACAGGCATTTCAATGGCACCGAGTGCAACATCCCACTCATCACCAACGACGCGGGCAGGTCCATGACCTTCTCAGGGAGCAACAAGTAGGGGCAGGGCTCCAGGGGAAGGAACTCATTTCTGAGACCATCACAGGGCAGTGCGTAAGTTCCATCTCATGTTACATGTTGGGGATGTGGAGGACCCCATTACCAGCGTAACTACCCAGAGTTTCAAGAAGGATTTGTGCATAGAGAAGGAAAGGCCTCGATGGGAAGAGCAAATAGTAGCCACCAGATTTATGCAACGATTAATAATTGCCAGACATAACATCAATCCACGGTGGTGGAGTCATCAGGTATGCTAAATCATGTCAATGTTAAAATTTTATTTGATTATGGTGCTACAGATAGTTTCATTTCACCATCTGCACTAAAAAAGTGTGGGTTGGCATCCTACAAGAACGATGACTTTAAAAAAGTCGAGATGGCTTCGGGGGAAAAACAAGCGGTAGGACCTAGTGTTGATAATTGTCTAGTAGACCTGGGAGTGTGTACTACTAGGTTGAAGGTGTATGTCACTGCTCTGGGGACGTATGACCTAATCATTGGAATGGATTGGTTAGAAGCCCATCAAGCTATGGTAGATTATTTCGCGAAAAGGGTGTTTTGAGTTGACGATGAAGGAAGGCCAATAGAGATCCACAGTGTATGGAGGAAGGTGTCTCTATGCTTTATCTCGACCATGAAGGTTAAACGTTTCATGAGGCAAGGGTGTCGACTATATGTAGTGGAAGTAGTCAATGAAAGGAAAGGACCCTCCTTGGATCAGTACCCAGTATTGTCGAAGTTTTAAGGATGTTTTTCCGAAAGAGTTTCTAGGGTTACCTCCTGAGAGGGAGCTTGATTTTACTATTGAGATAAAACTTGGTGCAGATCCAATTTCCAAGACTCCATATAGGATGACAGCGCCAGAACTTTGTGAGTTGCAGATGAAGTTGAAATAACTACTCCACTTAGGGCTAATAAGGCCTAGTGTCTCACCTTGGGGTGCACAAGTAATTTTTGTTAAGAAGAAGGATGGTTCCTTACGACTGTGTATAGATTACAGGGACTTGAACCGGGATACAGTGAAAAATAGGTACCCAATGCCACAAATAGATGATCTCTTTGATCAGATGAAAGGAGCAGCGGTGTTCTAAAAAATTGATTTGCAATCAGGGTATCACCAGTTAAGGATTAAGGAAGGTGATATTCCTAAAACTGCATTTCGAACTTGGTTTGGGCATTACGAGTTCGTTCTAGTGCCTTTCAGTTTGACCAATGCGCCAACAGTATTCATGAGCCTCATGAATGGTGTATTTTGGAAGTACTTAGACCATTTTGTATAGGTATTTCTAAATGATATCCTCATCTATTCCAAGAACGAAAGAGAACATGAGGAACACTTGTGAGTGGTGTTGTCCTGCCTTAGAGAGAACAAGTTGTATGGAAAGTTGTCATAGTGTTCTTTCTTCCATAAAGAAATTCACTATTTGGGTCATATCATTTCCGATGAAGGAATCTCTATGGACCCAGAAAAGGTAAAGGGCATTATGGAATGGCCAGTGCCAAAGAATGCTCACAAGGTAAGAAGCTTCATGGGGCTAGCAGGTTATTATCAGAGATTTGTGGAAGGATTCTCTAAAATAGAGAAACCCATCACCACTTTGCAGTGTAAGGGGGTCAGGTATGAATGGACAAAAGAATGCGATAGTGCATTCATCGAGCTTAAGAGGTTACTAACCAGTGCACCAATTCTACGAGTGTCAGATATGGAAAAGGACTTCACAGTCTGCACGGATGCCTCAAAGCAAGGGTTGGGGGCCGTGCTAATGTAGGATGGAGAAGTGATAGCATATGCGTTAAGGAATTTGAAGCAACATGAGGAGCTTTACGTTATTCATGATTTAGAGTTGGCAAATGTAATGCTAGCTCTGAAACTTTGGAGGCACTATCTAGTGGGCCGAAATTTTGAGCTCAAAAAGGACCATGAAAGTTTAAAACATCTCTTCACTCAAAGGGATCTCAATTCCAGGCAAAGGAGATGGAGTGAGTTTATGAGTGAGTACAATTTTGGAATTTCTTACATCAAAGGAAAGGAGAATGTGGTCACAGATGCCTTGAGTAGGAGACCACGTGTCTTCTCTTTGGTACCCTTAAAAGTTAATCTGAGGGAACATGTGTTGACGCAACTCCTTGGAGATAGTTGGTATTTAAAGGTTACTTCAACCCTCCAGAGTGGGAGGCAATTAGATCCAAAGTATGAAGGATATAGCCTGGAAGAAGATGGACTTTTAAGATATCAAGGAAGGATGTACATCCCCAAAGGTGGGGATATTTGAAGCATCATACTGAAGGATGCCCATAGAGCACTTTATTGTGTGCATCCGGGTGTGAAGAAAATGTATGCAAACATGAAGAAACTTTTCTTCTAGGTAGGCATGAAGTGTGATGTAGTCCATTTCGTCACCAAGTTCCTAGAGTGTCAACAAGTGAAAGCTGACCACCACCACCCGACAAGTCTCCTACAACCGCATGATGTCCCTATGTCCAAATGGGAAGTCATTTATATGGATTTTGTTGTGGGATTGTCGCTCACATCGCATAGACACAATGCCATTCTTGTTATAGTTGATAAGTTAACCAAGAGTGCTCATTTTATTCTGGTTAGAGACACTTACGATGTCACTGATGTGGCACGCGTGTTTGTAAGTGAGGTCATCCGTTTGCACAGGATAACCAAGAAGATCATTTCAGATAGGGACTCCAGATTCACTTCTAGGTTTTGGATAAGTTTGCAGTCAGCGTTGGGGACTCAGTTGAACTTAAGAAGAAATTATCATCCTGAAATAGATGGGAAAACTGAGAGATTAAATTAGGTTATGGAAGACATGCTTAGGATGTATGTTATGGATAATCAAACCATTGGGAGAAGTACCTACCTTTGGTAGAGTTCACCTACAATAACAGTTTTCATAGCTCCATTGGAATTCCACCATACGAAGCCCTGTATGGAAGGCCATGAAGAACGTCGTTGAGTTGGGAAAGGTTAGAAGACTGAGTGACAGTTGGGCTAGAATTGATTCAAGAGATGGAGGAACATGTGATTCAGATTAGGCAGAGACTAAAGGAAGCACATGATAGACAAAAAATTTATGTTGATGCACATAGGACTGACCGAAGTTATAAAGTGGGAGATCAAGTTTTCATTCGTATCAGGCCTAATAAGAGTACCATTCGGTTCGGGAAGGGGACAAAGTTGTCACCTTGATTTATAGGACCGTTTAAAATCCAAGAGAGAATTGGACTCGTTGCCTATCGTCTCGTACTGCCACCCCACTTGAATAAAACTCATAATGTTTTTCATGTATCTGTTCTACATCATTATGTTTCTGACGAATCTCATAAACTCAATTGGAAGGAATTGCAGGTATCAAATGCGGGAACCCTCACAGTAGAACCGTTACGCGTATTGGACCGTAGAGTCTGACAGCTCAGGAACCGTCTGGTAGACCAAGTTAAGGTCTAGTGGGACAAGTATAGCCCAAGATCTGCTACTTGGGAGGATGTCGAGACATTACAACGAGATCATCCCTCACTTTTTTTTACCACCTCGAGAATATGTTTCCGGAAGGTTGGGTGTATGTAATGCCACCTTTTGACTTAGATAACTAGAATAACCTAAGGCCTAATCACCTTTATTTTCTATTCACTGTGAAACTATTAATGATACACTTGAACTTTTAAGACGTATGAACCTATGTGAATGACAATTCTATGAATGTTTAACATTATTTGAATGATGATGGATATTATGAAATATATTATGTGAATGATAATTCTATGAATGTTTAACGTTATTTGAATGATGAGGGATAATATGCAATCTATTATGTGAATGACAATTCTATGAATGTTTAACGTTATTTGAATGATGATGTATATGATGCAAACGATTATGTGAATGACAATTCTATGAATGTGTAACATTATTTGAATGATGATGGATATGATGCAATCTATTATATGAATGTCAATTCTATGAATGGTTAACGTTAATTAAATTATGGGGATATTATGTGATCTATTTCTAACTTGAAAATTTTGACATTTAAAGTTGTTGGTACGTGGATACCGAATTGAGATTATGGTTGAATTCATTTACATTATGATAATTCATAGATATGTATGGGTTTGTGTTATAGACTAATCTGCAGGTCAATGGGCTATGAAATAACCAAAGGATAATGATAATAAAAGTTGATGTCATGAACACCGACCGATAAACAATATGGTATGAATATTTGTATGTGAAATTATGTGGGTTCGAATGCTTTGCTATATTATATATGGACAAGTGCATGTTTTTAGGTGGTGAGATTGCCTAAAATTGAATATTCGATGACAAAATTCCCAGCAACACAGTGCCACTATATGTTCCATGATAGGGTGTGGACACTAGTCCTATTAGGAGGGGTGGAGGTATTTCCCACCATGTATCCTCTGAAACCTTGAGTCATGGGAGGACGGTGTTAGCTCACGCTCCCCTAGACGTGTGATGATGACTTTCAGTTGCCTGTTGGGGAAGCTTCGTCAAGAGAGTGACACTTACGCTTATGAGTTCTATTTGGAGTTAGGTCAATATAGTTGACGCTCCAAGATAGTCCAACAGAGGAAGGATAGGGATGGAAGATAGAAGTAAGTTAGGGAGGAAGGATGAATGGAAATACTTGAGAGTGTATGGGGATTTTGCCTTATAGTGGAATTTATTGTTTTCCCCTTTTTAAAAGAAAATATGTATATATGTATATTCATAATTACTTAACTGAACTACAATTGTCTAAATGAACGTTGTTGTGCTAAATTATTGTAATTGAGGAATTTTGCGAACATTTTAATTGGTTTACTATCTTTTATGAAATGAATGGTCTTGTTTATTGGATTGGACACATACAAGAATTACTATAGGTGTGATAATTATAGTCATTATTACATACGTGAGCCTTGTATGTGCTAGCTACACATGCATTTCTTGCACATGTACACTAGTATGTATAAGTTTTTGTTGCTTACTGATATTGTTGTTTATTTGATGTGGGTGTATGAACCATGTGTCATTACCCTTGTATTGTAAATTACTCTAACTTCGGGACGAAGTTTCTTGAAGGGTGGGTGTATGGAATTAACTATGTAATTATCATGAATAATTAATATTAATTTAGTTAATTATTAAAATGACTTTATGAAGACTTTATTATAATATTATTAACATTGGTAGATGTAGTAATGAATGGGAGAGATAAGGTGGTTGAGGAGAGATAAGGTGGTGGGAGAGGTAAGGCGATTGGAGAAATGGATTCGAGGGAGGAAGATAAGGGAGAGGGGAGAACTTAGGGAGGGGTGTCTTTTGGTTTTGGGGATATTTTGGTTTATGGGAAGGTAATAAAATTTGGGGAGGAAGAAGGAGGAAGGGAGGAAACAAAATTTTTGGCTGCAACAGTTTTCCTTACAATTTTTCTTGAGGACTCTCACAGGGGCACCGTTGTTGCTGGGAATTTTGGGTTCGGGGGCCAGGAAACCGTAAGGATTCCTGGAGCTAGGGAGCCAAAGAGGTTGTTCCTAGTTGGCTGGGAGGTTAATACTCAGTTTGAGAAGTTTGGGCATCATCAACAACATCATCAACTTCAACATCATCAGCTTCAGGTTGAGCATGAGGTTGAGGTAAATACCTTATGCATTTTCTTATTGTTGTTATCATTATATTGTTGTTAATCATTATACGGTTGTTAATTATTAGTATGTTGGTAAACTATCAATTAATGTCATGCTAAACTGTCAATTACTATCAATTATTATGTTGGAATAATAATTAAAGAAGTAGGTTAGAAATGATTTATGTATTTATATTTTTTTTTTTGAGGCTCTATATGCACATGCCTTAAATTCTTGGGGGGGACATAGGGATGGAGGAGACCTGTAATCTGGCACTGTGTGCATTGGTTGGTAGATTTACCTACAGAGTTGTTTGCAGATAGGGCACTCTGGCATGGGTGTCGTCCACTTGGTTTTCGGTGCTGGGGTACACTCTGGAGACAATGACCCTAACCTGGGGTTGGTTCTGCTTTGTCTTTAAATCCTCAGAGGACTCTATGAATATTTTAAAAGAGACCTAGCTTGTTAATGGTGGAAGCCTCATGTTGAAAATATGGAGGGTAGGCTTTGACCCAATGACTGAGTATTTTCAGCATAGACATATATGGGTTCTCCTTCCTGGTTTACCTTTACAGCTATGGAATGCCATAACACTTGAAGCAATAGGAAATGAACTAGGTCGGTTTCTAACTGTGGATGAAGAAGTCCTTAAGGGGATGGACATGAGAATTGGGAGAATCCTGGTCGAACTGGACATACACAGTGGACTTATGGAAGCTTTGGACATCAAATGGAGAGGGAAGGTCTATGGTAAAAAAACTAGACTACCTTGGTATATCATTCAAATGCACACTCTGTAGAAGGATGAGACACTTACGCAGAGGTTGTCCTAGCATTGTTTCGGAAGAGGAATCATAATCCTCAATGCTTAGAAAGATGACACAAGGCGAGTCTTCGGCTATGGACTCTCATTGGAGTGGGGGAGGCACCTCGACAGAGGAGGAGGCTAAGGGTACAACAACACTGGATACAGATATAGGTATTCTTCTTGAGGGTGCTCAGTCAATCACTTTTTTGAACTGCTACGATCCATGCACAAAGATGAAAACTTTTGGGGATAAGGTGGTCGACAATGGCCTGTTAGCCACAAAAAAATTGATCTTAGCGGGAGACTTAAACTTTACTTTTTTGTTGGCGAAATGTGTGGTTCTAAATCCCATCCAGACCCCTTGGCGGAGTATTTCAAAGGAATTTTTCAGGATCATGGTTTAGTTGATATTGTTCCTAAAGAACGAGGGCCCACCTAGAGAAATGGAAGAGGAAGGAAGGAGGGCATTACTAAACTCATGGATAGAGAGTATATGACTAAGGATCTTGTCTTGTCGGTTGGGTGACATAGATATTGGGTGGCTTACCCGTACATATCTGACCACGCCCCAGTGGAACTCCAGTTTGACGATGGTCAGCGAAAAGTTTCTTATCCCTTCAAGTTGAATCCCATCTGGTTAGGGGACATAGGTTTCAATGTTGTGGTTCACGAGGTCTGGAGATCCAATGAGTTTGATGCAGAATCTTCAGCCCTGTGCAGATTAGTTTGGAAATTGAAAAAGATAAAACAAAGAGTGAATGAGTGGGAGAAGGGCCAAAAGTGGTTGAGATTCCAGGAGATAGTTTCGACTGAGGAATATTTAGAGAGACTCTACTCCACAAAAGCACTTGGGAGCATGTTGGTGGAAATGGATCAAAACATAAAAAAGCTAGAGGAAAAACGCCAAAGGTATCTGCTAGTTGAAGAAGAAACTTGGAGGCAAAATAGAAGAGCAACCTGGTTACAAAAGGGTGATCGGAATACAAAATTTTTCCATCACTTTTCTAGCCACAGGAAAAATAGGAAAGCACAATGGGAAATATTTGATGATTTTGTCACTAGTCACTCTGGTCAAGATGTTCTTGAGTCCGAAGAGTTGAGACATTACACATGTTTTTATGTTGATCCAGGACAAAACAATGTTCTTAAGCATGTCAGAACAATACAACACTTTCCTTGCTACACATCTCAGAGTGAGGCATTGGATCTTGAAAAACCTTGTACCAAAGAAGAAATCCTACTTGTTCTGAAGAGCTTTGCAGTGGAAAAAATCTTGGGGTCAAACGGGTGGACGGTGGAATTTTTCCTCTGGTATTTTGATTTGGTCGGGGTTGACATTCTGCTTGCAGTGGAGGAGTCAAGGAGAACTGGGAAGATGACAAAATCCCTAAACTAAACTTTTTTAGTGCTCATCCCAAAGGTGAACAAACCCTCCTTCTTTGGGGACTTCATACCTATATCTCTTTGTAACTTGGCCTATAAAATTATAACAAATCTTATAGCCAACAAGTTAAATCCGATTCTATCGAGGACATTATTAGAGGAGCAACTGGGGTTCTTAAAGGGAAGATAGATTCTAGATGCAGTAGGAACGTCACAGGAAGTTCTCCATAGCATAAAAACTAAGAAACAAAAAACTCTTATCCTTAAAATGGATCTATAGAAGGCATACGACTACGTTAATTGGGATTTCCTCAAGATGATCCTTCTTCGGACTGGCTTTGTATTATTGATAACTAATTGGATAATGAGTTGTGTTAATTTAGCTTCCATATCAATTTTGATAAATGGAGGGCCTTCTCCTTTTTTATAGAGTGGGTGAGGGTTAAGACAAGGTTTCCCTTTATCCCCTCTTCTGTTTATTCTAGTTATGGAAGATCTCATCCTGTTACTAAACAAGGCATGAACGGAAGGAAAAATATCTGGCGTCAAGATCTCCAGACTCCACAAGATTTTCAATTTATTTTTTGTGGATGACGTTCTAATTATGACTAGAGCCCGGATCACCGAATGGAGAGAAATAGATTCCTCATTTTCCATTTTATGCAGAGCCTTGGGTTTGTTTATTAACCCTCTCAAGTTGTCTTTCCACTTTTCCGAGTTACAGGAGGGTGAACTGACATGTTTTAAGGCTCTCTTTCCTTACAACTTTTTGGAATTGAATGAAGGTTTTTGGTATCTGGGATTTTTTCTCAAACCAACAGATTATAGAGTAGTAGACTGGAGTTGGCTCATCGAAAAAATTGAAAAAAGGATGGGCCTTTGGTACCACCGATGGTTGTCCTTAGGTCGGTGGTTTGTTCTTGTCAAAGCGGTTTTGGAGAGTTTGCCTATTTATTGGCTAGCGGTTTCTATCATCCCTCTCACAGTTCTAAACAAGATTCGACAGTTGATGTTCATATTCTTGTGGTCGGGCACTGGGGCAAGGGACCACTTACATATTTGCAAGTGGGAATATCTCTCCAAACTGAAAGTCTTTGGCGGGTGGGGATTTAAGAACCTTACTGTTTTCAATAGAGCATTGGTGGCCAACACCCTGTGGCGATGCTTGATGAAGGAATGCCTCTGGCACATAGTGTTAAAGGATAAATATCTCAACACATCCTCAGTGGTGTCCTGGCTGAGATGCTCTCCAGTAAAACCACACGATTCCTCTATCACTTGGCCCAGTTTGCTAAATTCCTTGCATGTTGTCACTCATTGGATGGCTTGGAAGCTGGGATCGAGTATCTTTACCAGAATAGGCAAAGATGTGATCTTGGGATTAGGAAACCAATAATTTTTATCCACTGGTCTTATAGCCTCTCTAAGGAAGAGGGGTATACACTTCCTTTACCAAGCCAAAGGTTCGGGTAGGCCTAGTGCAGTTCTGAACCATTGGAAATCTAACTTGGACTTGGGTTTAGTAGGTGTTGAGGCTTCAGAATGGGTCCACCTTTCTAGAGCACTGGTCAGTGCAGGAATAACCCTAACATATTGCTCGGATACACTTATCTGGACAGGGGGAGATAAATCAGGTAACATCTCAACAAAAAATGCCTCGAAGACTTGGCTTCGTAGTACATGTTGGTGGCACAATACACTTTGGAATTGGGATATTGCTCCTAAATTAAAACTCTTTATCTGGTTATTGTTGGAAAACAAGATTCTCACCTGGGAAATTTTTCAACAAAGAGGGTGGTTAGGACCAAGTGTCTGTGTCCTATGCCTTCAAGAGTTTCAAACTACTCTCCACTTACCGGTGCACTACAATTTCACTCAGCAGGTTTGGAATCAGACTTTAACAACTTTTAAATTAACTTCTTCTTGGGTTGGT
>ML860657.1:24762-43254 GCA_009831015.1 Picea engelmannii
TGTTTTAAGGCTCTCTTTCCTTACAACTTTTTGGAATTGAATGAAGGTTTTTGGTATCTGGGATTTTTTCTCAAACCAACAGATTATAGAGTAGTAGACTGGAGTTGGCTCATCGAAAAAATTGAAAAAAGGATGGGCCTTTGGTACCACCGATGGTTGTCCTTAGGTCGGTGGTTTGTTCTTGTCAAAGCGGTTTTGGAGAGTTTGCCTATTTATTGGCTAGCGGTTTCTATCATCCCTCTCACAGTTCTAAACAAGATTCGACAGTTGATGTTCATATTCTTGTGGTCGGGCACTGGGGCAAGGGACCACTTACATATTTGCAAGTGGGAATATCTCTCCAAACTGAAAGTCTTTGGCGGGTGGGGATTTAAGAACCTTACTGTTTTCAATAGAGCATTGGTGGCCAACACCCTGTGGCGATGCTTGATGAAGGAATGCCTCTGGCACATAGTGTTAAAGGATAAATATCTCAACACATCCTCAGTGGTGTCCTGGCTGAGATGCTCTCCAGTAAAACCACACGATTCCTCTATCACTTGGCCCAGTTTGCTAAATTCCTTGCATGTTGTCACTCATTGGATGGCTTGGAAGCTGGGATCGAGTATCTTTACCAGAATAGGCAAAGATGTGATCTTGGGATTAGGAAACCAATAATTTTTATCCACTGGTCTTATAGCCTCTCTAAGGAAGAGGGGTATACACTTCCTTTACCAAGCCAAAGGTTCGGGTAGGCCTAGTGCAGTTCTGAACCATTGGAAATCTAACTTGGACTTGGGTTTAGTAGGTGTTGAGGCTTCAGAATGGGTCCACCTTTCTAGAGCACTGGTCAGTGCAGGAATAACCCTAACATATTGCTCGGATACACTTATCTGGACAGGGGGAGATAAATCAGGTAACATCTCAACAAAAAATGCCTCGAAGACTTGGCTTCGTAGTACATGTTGGTGGCACAATACACTTTGGAATTGGGATATTGCTCCTAAATTAAAACTCTTTATCTGGTTATTGTTGGAAAACAAGATTCTCACCTGGGAAATTTTTCAACAAAGAGGGTGGTTAGGACCAAGTGTCTGTGTCCTATGCCTTCAAGAGTTTCAAACTACTCTCCACTTACCGGTGCACTACAATTTCACTCAGCAGGTTTGGAATCAGACTTTAACAACTTTTAAATTAACTTCTTCTTGGGTTGGTGCTTCCTTACAACAATGCTTCAAGGATTGGGCTCAACAACATACAACTTGGAGGAAGTTTCCCACTATCATTTGTTGGCAGCTTTGGATGGAACGAAATAAGGCCATTTTTTAGGAAGGTAGGGTTTCAACAATCGTGATACTCCACAGGACTCTGGGATGGATTGGGAAACCACAGGTTATGAAACCTACTAACATACCTAAGAAACTTCCTCCATTTTTAAAAGAGGGAAGACCTACTTGATGGTTTGACGGGGTTTCACAAGATTGAGGGATGACCAGTGGAGCGAGAGGAGTCATCAGGGTTAATGAGCACACATAGTTTAGGTGGATGATAAATTGTGGAGCAAGCTCAAACACTAGATCCAAACTCTTGGGCGTCTGGGAATTGCTTACATTGGCAACACGTCTGCGTCTCCATGATCTCCAGGTGTTTGGGGACTCCCGAATTGTAATAGACTAGTTAAACAACAAATGCGACCTACAGGTCTTGGACCTAGCCTACTGGAAGGACCAGACAAAGGAACTTCTTAAGGATTTCAAGAGACTGGAGTTCACTCATATCTATAAAGAATTTAATAAGGAGGCTGATGAGCTATCAAAAAAATCCCTACAACAATAGGAAGGAAAAATCATCTACCACCAGTTGGAAGATGGGCATGCTGGGACTACTCTGTTTCTAAAACTTTTTTGAGGTCCTCCTACTCCTTTATTTTTGCTAATAAGACAAGGTCTGTTTCTTGTTATGTTTTGGTTAGCACTCCCATATGGTTGTCACTTTCAATGATTGTTTTTAAGTTGGAACAGAGGATTGTATTTGTTGGTCACTTTTTTGTAATGCATATGTACTCATAAAAAGGAACTTTATATAAATATATAAAAGTAATTGTTTAGTTGGAAAAAAGGTAATTCGAAAAGTAATAGTTTAGTTTTGAAAAACCTTCTATATTACATGAAGAATTAAATTATAATTTTGTTAAAAAATGAAATAAAGGGAAATTAGATAAATTAACAAATGTAATATTGATATTCTTCTCTTCTATTATGAAGCTTTGAGAAAGCTATGTAACTTATTAGGAAGCTTTAAGAAAGCTATGTAACTTACTGATCAATTTTTTATTTTATTTTTTATATTGAGATTCTAACTTCATTCTAGAATGTATATTTTTATTTGTTTTGGTGATTTTCATGTTCAATGTTTTAAAGTGAAAAAATCTCACATCATGAAGAAGAGCAATGTTGGTGGTTTAGAGTAGAGTCCCGAGGTTATTAAATCTTAATGCAAAGTGAAGGGGGCTAAATTCAATGGAATAGATCAAGTTGATGATTTGGATCTTATGATTACATCACTAACTCCAAACATAATAATTCTTTGTTTTAGTTTCTTGAAAAATGACACATAAGATATAAACTTTGTTGTGCCATGTGATCATTCAATCTCATGGACGATTTCATAATAATAATAATCTATTTTTAAGGTCAGAGTCAAGCCAGACACCAAATTCGTGTATGAGACCCCCTTGTTTGTGGGACAATGGACCCCCTTCATGCAACGATTTGATTGCTAAAGTCTACGGAGTTATACATACCCTACCCCCTCTGGATTTGAAAATGTGACCTCCAAGGAGGAAACATGTAATCTATTTAACAATGAAAATATTGCAAATAAAATCAAAGTTATAAAAAAATAAACTCTACCCTCTCAATTTATTTCTCTTAATTTTATGTTGAAAACTACCTTATCTCCAATTTGTTATCAAGTGTTTAAGACAAAACACTATAATTTCAAAAAATGACAAAGTCCCTAATACTTGATGTAAAATAGAAAAACACTATACTAAAATGAGTACTTCATAAAAAATATAACCATTTCACTAATCTTCCATATTTCACCACTATGGTTGATTACATCAAAAATTTCAACGAGTTCCATATTTCACCACTATGGTTGATTACATCATTTACTCTGACTGAAGGCTTCACTCTAACCTGCTTCGATGGAGCAACACTAGCAAATGGTGAGTGTTGTGGAGTAGGTGGTTTTTTCAAGATGCATGTGACAAGGATTGCCAAATGGTTCCTAAACTGCAGAGCTAGAACCAACACAAAGGCGGAGCTCTTGGGATTGTGGGCGACTCTCACTTTGGCTACGCTTTGGTCGATAGAAAAAGTCAAAATCTTGGGGGATTCGAAAGTTATTATTGACTGGATAAAGCAATAGGGTCAGCTCCATGCGATGAATATCAAATGCTGGAAAATAAAAACAATGGAATTGGCAAGTAAATTCAAAGATATAAGTTTTCAGCACATCTATAGGGAGCATAATAAAGAGGCAGACTTACTGTCAAAGAGGGCTCTAAAGGAAATTAAAGGTAGACTATTAGTTTATCATTGGGAAAATGGAGAAGAAAGCTCTCATACATTCCTTAACATCTTCGAAGACTGAACTTTCGAGAAGTTGTGCAATGTCTTTGTTGTAAAGATGTGATTGTAGTTTATTCGTAGATTTCCTACCCTTTTCAGATTCTTAATCTGAGGTTTATGTGAACAGATAGTAGTTTGGGATTCAACACAGCCTTAAAAATTCTTTGGGGATGATTAGGTTGTTTGTAATTGTCGTATCCTTCAGTTATGTTTCAACGTTGTAAAATAAATTATATCTAATATAATTTTGAGATATTTTTCATTTGGAAAAAAAAAATGGTTGATTACATAAAAAAATTCAATGTATTTACTCATTTAAATATCTTTAATCATTTTATTTAAATCTATTATTGAAAAAGTGAAAAACTATATTATTATAACAAACTTAACTACTAGTTTCATTAATTTGAATAATTTATCAAACTTGACAATAATTATTAAACTTATCTTTCATGTTTCACTACTATGATTAATTATAAATGTTATAAAATATGTATAGATAATATATTTATATTAATAATCAAATAAAAAAAATTAAATCCAAATAAATAATTTTTTTTATATTAATAACCCAATAAAAAAATTAAATCCAAATAAAGAGAGTAACAACTTTTCCTTGTACCAATTCAAACTACATACAATTAATTTTACTATAACATTTTTATCTAAATAATATTATTATTATAATCTTAAATTATATAACTCATCTTGCAGCTTTCAAAGATCCATAAACAAAATATCAATAAATATTAATCTCTCAATTCTACCACGCCCATTTCCATACACCACCGAACTTGGGATTTGGAATCAATTGCTTCGTATATTTGTCCTTCTCCCTCCACCTCTATTTAGTACGAATTTCTAGAACATCTTTTCCAAAAAACAAAGGCCTTTAATAAAGTCAAAACTAAGTAATCATTGTAGGAATAGGTGACGACCATGTTAAGTAAAAGGGTTTGAAAGTGTATTATAAGGTAATATTGATGGATTGAATGTGAAACTTTATTTTTTAATATAGGTAAAATATTTTGAGTTTATGTAGTGAGGTATGGAAATTTAATTTTCATTTATTTTTTGGTAATGTATTACAATACTATATTATTATTGTAAAGTGATAGCGTTAACATATAAATATGTAATTAATCATAGAATTAGATAGATGATATAATGAGGTAATGGTTTATTTATGTATTAAAATTTAATCTACCTATAAGAGTTTAAGTTTTTGGCTATGTATTTAATACTTGACTTTTGGTTGATTTTTTATTCAACTTTATTATCCAATTTTGATAAAATTGTTGATGGGTTTGACTAGTTTGATTGATTGGTTTAGACAACT
Organism: Picea engelmannii; assembly: GCA_009831015.1. Taxonomy (NCBI): domain Eukaryota; kingdom Viridiplantae; phylum Streptophyta; class Pinopsida; order Pinales; family Pinaceae; genus Picea; species Picea engelmannii. Next base: position 29,719 of record ML860657.1, read on the forward strand.
CTAGTGTATATCATTTGAAATATTATATTGGTTAACATTGCGATTTTTTTTTTTTAATTTTTCATCTATTATTCATATCTACACAAGACCTTTTAAATTTTTTTATGCACTTCTTTTTATCTCTATTGCAATGTCTTCATGTTGTGTTGTTTTATATGTAACTCTCATGCAACACACATCATAATGCTATTTCACACACACTCTTGATTATCCTTGTGAAAGTTAAGTTTTTGGCTATGTATTTAAAACTCATGGGATCCTTCCCACTTCCCTAGAATATCCAAAAGTTGGGTGGTTCCACTACCAACCACAATAGTGGCTGGTAATGTTAGAGGACTCAACCAAATTTGAACCTATGACTTATGGCCTCCCCATTGGCAACATGATCTAGGCAGATGGTTCAACCAATTGAGCTAACCCTTGGGGCTTCTATCATGTGCCACCTACACTCTCACTTATGATTTTCTTTGTTGTTCTTACATCAACTTCCCCTTACAAGAAAAACATCGCACATCCTTGTGTCAACTCTACATCCTCTACAAAGCTCTTTCCCTTGCAAAATTTCTGGTACTCACTCTTATGAGATCCATGTATTGTTTTCATCTATTATATGCTTCCACTTTATCAAGTATTACTTGTACTCAACATTCCTTGTCCAAAATGTGTTCTCTTCCAAGACTTAATCAACCTTTTATCTTCATTCCTGGCATTTGTTCCCTTCAATATACCTTGTTACTCTCTTACTTTACTTCATCATCCACAATTATCACCCCTCCCTTGTACTTATACAATTCTACAACATTAAATATGGATGAAAGATAATGTCCCTCTAGCAAATTGACCTGATATGTCTCTAAATTTATTCTAAATCATGCAAGATTAGATTTTATTTACATTTAACTTGATGTATGCACCCTAGGGATATCACTCCTTCCTCAAGTGCATCATCACTTAATCTCTAACTTCAAAAGTCTTAAATCTCTTATGCAAGTCTACTTCAGAAACATTGTGTTATTTTCCTATAATCCTTCTAGGAATTGTGCATAAATTTGTTGTGTTTACTTGTTAGGGACCTAACCCCTCAAGTGGGTAGAATAATATATTTCCATGCAATAAAGGTCAATATTAATAAGGCCTAGCAATAAAGAGGAATAAGTCAAATGTAAGAAGACCTAATAGAAGCTTCAGCTTCTATAAGGATATTCCTCTAGATTGTTTTTTTGGATAGATAGATTTAGTATAAATAGGAGTAGAGGGTATGATAAGTTTTGTCTTAAAGAATTATTCTAATAGAGCTCTGCTCTATTGGAGGTTGCCACCTTGAAGAGGCAAGTGAACCTTGTTTCCTATCAATAAAGGTATAATTCTAGTGTTGTGGTTCCATATAATTTGTTGTTCTATTGTTATCTTTGTAGTATTTTTGTATTTTGTTGTTATCTCGGTGTTATTTTCTGCATTATTTCTCTTCTCTGCTAGTATAATAGACCTAGTACCTTACAAGTGGTATCAGAGCACTTTCCTCGGCATAAAATTGTGGGTTAATTTTTTTTCAAGGTAGAGATGTATTATGACGTCTTAAAGATACAAAGATTTGTCATTACGCGCATAAACCCACGATTGGGGAGTAATACAAGCAAAAAATACAAGAGGTACTCAAGCGCACATTTGTTGGCCACCCTTGTAACCCCTGTTGGTACCCCTTCGAGTGGTAGCGCATCATAAAGCATATGTATACGGATCAGCTTGGATATGTTGAGGCCCTCTATAGATAAACCGATTGGCCACCTGAATGTTATAGTGCCACCAAGAACAACAGTCAGGAAGATACTCTCTAGTACCTAGGTAGTCGAGTAGTACGGCTAAGGGAATGGTCTAGCCTCCTTAGTTGGTGTTCTGAGATATTGGGCCAAGTACTACTATTAGACCCCACATGTATATCAAAGAGCTATAGCACAGAGAAAAGCCTTGTCTATAGAAAGCTGAATACCCTACCCCTTGGGACGAAAACAAAAACAGAACATACAATATCTATTGTCATGCAACTGTGCCTTCTGCATTCTGGTCGCGAAATTACTACACATTTATTCTTATTAAGCATTTGGGCATTTCGTCATTGCAGTATTATTCAGGTCGGAGTATAACTCCATAGGAGTAACAAAAACGAGTATAGTGGTCCCGTCGACACACTTATTTTGGACCTATCCCATTGGATTCCCCTTTTCTCCCTGATCGCATTCATACCTTTCATTTTTAATCTTCTTTTTTTCTCAGTGGACCCGACCACTTCTTAGCTTCCCTATTTTTCCACCTATTCCATTAGATTTCCCTTCTCACCCTGATTGTCATGGTACCTATCACTTATAAGTCCCTTTTTGTGGTCCCACCCACCCATTTTCCCTTACCCGCACTACCCCTCTCCAAATTTACACCACTCGCAACTAAGGCATGCAAGCTTCCATCAATCAAGCCCAGGACTCCATCCAACATGTGACATCTGAGATTGGCTCTACCAATTCCTGCCTTGCACAATTTGAGACCTGAGTCTAGCACACATTTGACACCATGGAAGCCAAATTCATGAACCAATTTAACACTCTTTGGTCTATTGTCAACCAGTTGTTGAACCGCATTCTAGGTCCTTCCTCCTCAGACCAACCAGATGTTGTTGATTCCTATAATTATCTGCATTTTCAATATAACTCATTTAATCGTGACCCCCATCTTCCCTGCGTTGAGGTCAATAATTTGATGGCTCTGATCCTACGGGTTGGGTATCTCAAATGGAGCATTATTTTTCTTTGCATGGTATTACTGATGAGTTGGAAAAACTTTGCTATGTTGTCCTCTATCTAGATCCTAAACGATGGAAATGGTGGGAATGGAATAAAAATTCATATCAGGGGTATATTTCCTGGACCCAGTTTGTTGCAGATCTCTATGACCGCTTTGACATTGATACCCACTATCTCGGTCATTTGACCAAGTTGAAACAATCAGGCACAATGGAAGAATTTATAATTGCTTTTGAGCATTTGGCCTTTCTAACCAAGGGCATGTCCGATGCATTCTTCTGTGAATGATTTATCAGTGGCCTAAAGGATGAAATCAGATCCCAGGTTCTCATGGCCCACCCTCAGACTTGGTTGGAAGCTACTAAACGTGCTAAAGAGGCCCAACAAGTTGTTTTTTCCCAGAACAAAAAACCCTCTTTTGTTCCTCTCCCTCCACCCATGAATCCTAACCCCCCTGTCACTTCCCTCAGGTCCAAAAATTAACTAGGGATGAAATGGTTGAATTCCAACTGAAGGGTCTTTGCTATAATTGTGATGAAAAATATTTTTTGGGGCATAAGTGTAAGGAACAAATTTTTTTTATGGACATTTCCGAAGATGTTCCTGAAGAAGATGTGACAGTTCCCCTTATTGAAGATCCCTCCCTTCTCGATGCTACCCCAGAACCCATTGACTCACCTGAAGTTAAACCACTCATTTCCTTGCATTCCCTTGTTGGCTTCTCTACTCCCCAAACCCTCAAGCTCATTGGCTATATTAAGCATAGGAAGGTCATCATCCTTGTTGACAGTTGTAACACCCACAATTTTATTCATCGTCGCATTGCCCAGGAAACCAATTTTTATATTCGTGCTGTCAATAATTTTCAAATCATTATAGCCAATGGTGGGTCCATGAAATTTTGTGGGCGTTGTGAAAATGTACGTCTTAAAATTGGACATTTCCACCTGAAATATCATATGTTTTCCATTGAAATGGGCGATTGTGACATTGTGCTAGGTGTTGAATGGTTACGCACTTTGGGTCCCATTCTTATGGATTTTAACGAATTAACCATGCAATTCCAACAAAAGGGACAAAGGTATCACTTTCGAGGTCTCACAGCTGGTTCTTTTGAGATCACGAGTTCCCATTGCATGGAAAAGCTCCTTAAGAAAGGCCACTCCAGTATTATTGCTCAAATCCATTTTATTCAAGCGGTTGAGACACCCTATGTGCATCCTGACCTCTAAGTTATTCTCTCCAAACATCAAGTTTTTTTTCCCACTCCTCAGGGACTTCCACCTTCTCATGGTGTTCATGCTCATTTCACACCCCTTGTTCCTGGCAGTCTTCCTCCCAATATTCTCCCTTATCATCACCCCTTTTCCCAAAATAATGAAATTGAGAGAATAGTGTTGGAATTTCTCCAAGCGGGTGTTATCTGCCCCAGTACCAGCCCTTATTCTTCTCCTGTGGTCATGGTACTTAAGAAAGAAGGTACTTGGTGCATGTGTCTTGACTTTCGTTCCCTCAATAAACTCACCATCAAGGACACGTTTCCCATTCCTGCCATTGATGATATCTTGGATGAGCTGAGTGGTGCTCAGTACTTCACTAAACTTGATCTGTGTTCTGTCTACCACCAGATACGTATGCAAGAAGTTGACATCCCCAAGATTGCCTTTCAAACTCATGAGGGTCACTATGAGTTCTTGGTCATTCCCTTTGGCCTGTGTAATACCCCCTCCACCTTCCAAAGCCTCATGAATCATGTCTTCCGTCCTTCTCTCCTTCATTTTGTCTTAGTTTTCTTTGATGATATTCTCATCTATGGTAAAAATTGGCAATCCCATATTGCCCATGTAGATCAAGTTCTCCATCGACTCTCTCAACATCAACTTTTCCTTAAACAGTCTAAATGTGCCTTTGGCACCTCGGAAGTCGAGTACTTGGGTTATATTGTTGGCAAGGTTGGTGTCGGGTGGATCCTAAGAAGATTGAAGCAATGCCTGATTTTCCTCACCCTAAGACTATTAAAATATTGCGTGGTTTTCTGGGTTTAACAGGCTATTATCGCAAGTTTGTTCAGAATTATGGAAAGATTGCAGCGCCTCTCATTGCTCTCCATAAAAATAATTCTTTCACTTGGACTCCCACAGTTGATTAGGCCTTTCAATCCTTGAAGGCGACTATGTGTACTACTCCATTCTTGTCCCTTCTTGATTTCAAAAAGACCTTTGTCTTGGAATGTGATGCCTTTGGGAGAGGAATTGGAGCAGTCCTTATGCAAGACGGCTGACCTTTCGCCTTTACCAACAAACAATTGTCAGAACGCCATTTGGTCCAATCAATCTATGAAAAGGAAATGTTGGCTATTCTGCATGTAGTTGATCTCTGGCGCCCTTATCTCTTGGGGAAACGATTCCAAATTAAGATAGATCATCAAAGCCTCAAGTATTTTCTGGAGAAACAACCTTCCTCTCCAAAGAAACAAAAATGGGTAACTAAGCTCTTTGGATATAATTATGAGATCATTTACAAGAAAGGAAAAATGTGGTTGTTGACTCTCTTTCTCGAAAATATGAAGATGAAGGGTCCCTTTTCTCCCTATCCTTCATTGTACCAGATTGGCTCCAAGCTCTTCGCAAGGAATGGCTACAAGATCCTAAAATTTTGCATTTGATCCAACAATTGCAAGCCAATTCTCTAGTTTCCCCAGGGTACTCTTGGCACAATGATGAGATTCGCTACAAAGGTTGTTTGTATTTAAGTAAACAGTCACAACTTAAATCCACAGTGCTTTCTGAGCTTCATGCTACACCCACAACTGGGCACTCAAGGTTTACCAAAACCTATGACCAGGTCAAACATTCTTTTTTCTGGGATGGTATGAAAAAGGAAATTTTCACTTTTGTGGCAGAATGTGATGTTTGTTAACGTAACAAGGGAAAAACAATAATAAATCCTGGCACACTTCAGCCACTTTCGATTCCACCCTCTATTTGGAGGGACATCTCTATGGATTTTATTGTGGGATTACCTAAATCAGGCAATAAGTCAGTCATCATGGTGGTAGTTGATCGTATTTCCAAGTATGCTCATTTATGTGCTCTTCAACATCCATTTACTACATCCATGGTGGCGCAAATTTTCATGGATCATGTCTTCCAGCTTCATGGCATGCCTCATTCTATTGTTTCTGATCGAGATCTCACTTTCACCAACAATTTTTGTCAAGAACTGTTCAGGCTACAGGGCACCCAATTGCATCTCAGCACCACCTATCATCCCTAGACTAATGGTCAAACTGAAGTTGTCAACAAGTGTTTGGAGACTTATTTGAGGTGTTTTTCCTTTGAAAGGAAAAATAAATGGGTTCAATGGTTACCATTAGCTGAATGGTGGTACAACACTTCTTACCATACAACTACTCGCATGACTCCTTTTGAAGCAGTATATGGACAAAAGCCACCTTTCATTCTCTCCAACATGCCAGGTGTCTCGAAGGTCCAGACGGTTGACCAAACATTTATAGTTCAAGAGGTTATTCTCCATACCCTCAAAGACAATTTGTTCATGGCTCAGAATCACATGAAGCAACAAGCCAATCAAGGTCGCTTATAATGTCAATTTGTTGAAGCAGACCACGTATTTCTTCGACTGCAATCTTATAAGCAAACTTCACTCAAGGCTGAACATTGTCAGAAATTGGCGCCCAAATTTTATGGTCCTTATACAGTTCTCAAGTGTGTGGGACAGGTGACCTATCAGTTAGCTTTTCCCAGTTCTTCTAAGCTCCATCTTATTTTTCATGCCTCTTGCGTAAAGAAGGTGATTGGAACTAAGTTCCAAACTCAAACCAGCCTTCTCGAGTTGTATGAAGAAGAATCCATTTGGTTGCAACCACAAGTCGTTTTGGACCAGCTTGAGCGTCGTCTTCGTCAGTGCACCATCAAGGAAGTGTTAGTCCAGTGGAAATATGCAACCTCAACAGATGCCACCTGGGAGCCAACTAATAGTCTGCAACAATTTCCTCATCTCAAGCCTTAAGAAGAAGGTTGGTTTTAACGGGGAGGTCGTGTTAGGGACCTAACTACCTAACCCCTCAAGTGGGTAGAATAATATATTTCCATGTAATAAAGGTCAATATTAATAAGGCCTAGCAATAAGGAGGAATAATTCAAATGTAAGAAGACCTAATATAAGCTTCCGCTTCTAGAAGGATCTTCCTCTAGATTGTTCTTTTGGATAGATAGATTCAGTATAAATAGGAGTAGAGGGCATGAGAAGTTTTGTCTTGAAGAATTATTGTAATAGAGCTCTTCTCTGCTGGAGGTTCCCCCCTCAAAGAGGCAAGCGAACCTTGTTTCATATTAATAAAGGTATAATTTTGGTGTTGTGGTTCCATATAATTTGTTGTTTTGTTGTTATATATGCATTATTTTCGTATTCTATTGTTATCTCAGTTTTATTTTCTGCATTATTTCTCTTCTCTACTAATATAATAGACCTGGTACCTTACACTACTCTTAAAAGAAAATTGCATCATTTCTCCTTCTCATGTCAATTAGCAAACCTATTAAGCTTGTTATTACTCTTGGATTTTTTCCATGCACTATCTTAAATAGAGAAAATGATTTTGACCTATACATAGAGTTATTATATGATAACTCTACCTATGCCAGAACTTGATCCCATTGTTTCAACTTATCTCAAGCTAGACATCTCAAAATATTGTCCAAACTTGAATTGGCATTTATTGTTTTTCCATTACTATGGAGGTGATATGTTCAACTAAACTACAACTTCATTCTCACATTCTTCCATAATGTCCTCCAAAAATGACTCAAAAATTTGGTATCTCCATGTGATGCATTTGTATTTGGAAATTTATGAATTATAATCTATAAATTTTCATGGGTATTCAACTAGAACAATTTTTCACAACAAATATGACAAGTTTATCAAAAATCTTGGTTATGTAGCATTTTTTTATCCAGGTGGATATTGGTGGCCACCCACCTATTCCAATTGGCTCCTCTTGACAATTTGTAGTTCAACACGGTCTTCTGGAATTCTTTGTAATTGTGGGTTCTACACTTTCAGGGTTGTCTGAAGCCCTACACAGCTTTCAGGTGGATATTGGTGGTCTCCCACCTAATCAAGCTGGATTATTTTGGAAGTTTTCATGTCAGGACATCTTTTTGTACTTCCAGGGCCATTTTTGGGGCCATAAACAATGTGTTTTTTTGGCTTGCCACAATCAAACTATAGAAGAAGTTAGAGTTTGATGGCATAATGTGTAGTTATCGAAAATACCTTTCCAATGGGCTATCACACGCCTAAAGCATAGGTCGTATGCAAAAGTTATGACCCCGTGAAGTTGAGGTACCAACTTACCCATCTAGGCCCACGTAACTTTTGGTGTTTCATCTCCTAGGGTTAGGTTTTTGGATGTATAGAGTTTTGGAATTCATGAGTAATTTTAGAAAGGCCTCTAGAGCCTCATTGTAATCATTCTTCTCATACAAATGTGCGTAACAGCCACATCTCTTCTCAGAGATAGCTACAACCATTTGCGCAAGTTGTTTTCAGTTATGCAGTTTTATAGTTTCAGCCAATTTTATTTATTCAATAGAATTTACTGTTCATTGGATATCTATTTTTTTTCTCTGTATCTCTGTGTTATTGTATTCAATATGTTATTCCTTTCATTCTGCTCATAAATCCAGATAAGTTTTACTTCATATTCAAATTCAATATTACTATCTTAGTGCACAAAATACAAAATAAGCTAAGACTGGAAATAAAACAAAGCTAAAACAAATACCACACCACCCACACAATGAACACAAGATGCACCTTGGAAAACCCAACTAGAAGGCGAGGACTATTCCTTGCTCTTTTCTTCGTAGATATGAAATGAAAAATACAAAGAAAGTTGAACTCAAAATGGAGTTGTCATTGATACTATAGCATGTATGGTTTCCACAAGGTCTTTTACTTCCTTGTTCTTCTCTAATATCCCACTCCCTTTATTTACTTAACTATGGAACAATAATCAATACAATGAGAATGGAACCCCTTCCTTTCCTAGCACCCAAGTATTTAACAATGTCATGATAGTCATCTAGGTTAGGGTTAGGGTTTTTGCATGCCTCAAATTCCGATTAGGGTTAGGATTTTGGACCCTCTAGAAAATTCTTGAAATTCCACACGTGACTAGTTCCACATGTGTGACTAATGGGAGCTAATGTGGCATCCACTTAGTACTATGGTGTTCAATACGATATGTCAAATTGCATGAGGCATAACTTCCTCATATGAACTCCAATTGAGGTGATATTTATATTGTTGGAAAGCTCTCGATGTGTAGAACAGTGTCAAGAATCTAGAACTTTGTTTATAAAGTTTTGGCCCAAAAATATGTTATTTAATTCCTCAAATAGCTCCATAAATTTTTGGACCCCAAATCACCAAAATAGGACTTGCCCTTGAAATGGACCCTACAAGTCAATATCTCCAATTTTCCCTAGAAAAATACCAAAATAGATGAAAAATTGTATAATGATCTATTTCGAATCAAATTATCATGATCTCCTTTATGAAGCAATCATATTAAAAGTTTGTCCTGCAACAACAACGTCCTACACATATGTGTGACATGCACAAAACCCCTAAATTGTCATATAAAAACTCAATTTGCTCAAATTTGGTTGTCTTGTTCTTCATTGTCACCGACATCAACCATCTTTTGCTTATAACATATGTATCCTTATTCACTTTTCCGTTAAGTGATTCATTTTGTTGAATTAATGTCCATAGCCACAACAAGAACACCAACCATTAATGGAAACACTTAACAATTCTAATATGCAATCAAAGACTGAAGTCTAACAACAATTTCCATACTTAAACTTTGAATATTTAAGAGATTATATCATCCATATAGCGTTAATGGCATAACATCAAATAACACAAAGTAACTATAGCTAACATAAACAATGAAAACCATAAGAAATCATATCAACAACAAATAACCACGAAGATAACAATATTGATCACAAAGACTAACACAATCATAAGGAAAATGGGATGCATCATCAATATCCATGGTGATTAATGATCTGCTTATATTAACTTAACATAGTCGTGGATTCTCAATAATAATTGGTCACTATATTATAGAAAGGATCAATTATAAACTATCAAAAACCTTCAGGATAGGTGCTCAACTATTTAAATATACATCAAAATTTCCATACATGTTATCCAACTATTAGAGAAAGTTGGTTACATCAATTATAAATCACTACCCAATTTTCACTCTCCAATGAGTCATCTATTACAATCTTATCCATGCTCAATGTTCATTTTATTTCATACAAAGCATTAAGTAATGATTTAAATACAACTTAAACGAAGGATACACTTAGACAAAATTCTCAAAAGTGTTTTCATCAATTGCAGTTTCTTTCATGAGTAAAACTCTATATAACATAGATCTCATAATTCACATTAGCTTATTAACTACATCCAAGGTTCATAGTCTCAACGAGAGTCAATTCATATGATTCATATGCATGTGCAGTTCTTTAGCTTTTGTCTTGCACATGTCCCAATATCGCTCCCTGCTTCAAGGTAATTAATTGTTCCAATAATCCATTATGATATCGTTGACCAACATTTGGTCATCTATATTTTCCCGCTCTTGGATTCATAAAAAAATATGATATCAAAATAAGACAATTTTTGAATTATTATAAGTTCATTGTGTATCCTTCAGGATTAGATTTTCCATGCATTTTTTTCGGATTTAAAATCCGAGTTTGTATACTCAATATATCCAGGTTTAAATTTAAGCGGAAAAAGGCGTTTTTTCCATGAGGGACAAAGTTATTTTCTTCGAAACACATCTAAAAATTTGCAGGCCCAAGACCCTAGTTTTCTTCTTGTTGCAAGTTCAGAACCCATAAAAATCGGGTTCAAAACCCATAAAAATCAGGTTCAAAAGCTCACAAAAATATTCTATTATATCTCTCATGAGACCCCGCCATAATTCTCCACTTTTCTCTCATCTATTTTCCCATATGACCTCTTCTATACTTAGTCTCATTTTCAAAATTTTCTATACTCTTTACTTATTTCCCACACTTAGTTATTTTTCCAACTTTTCTTTTCACCTCACTCCACTCCCCTTACCCACCACCTATTTCCATACTTAGTGTAATTTTATTGTCAAACTGATCCAGGTGGATATTCGTGGCCACCCACTTGTTCCAAATTCCAACTGGCTCATCCTAACAGTTTTCAGTTCAATGCATTTCTCTATAATGGGGACATTTCTTTGTAATTGTGGGTTCTGCAGTTATGGAGTTGTCCTGAATCCCTACACAACATCCAGGTGGATATTGGTGGCTGCCCACCTATTCCAACTGGCTTATTTTGGAAGTTTTCATGTCATTACATCTTTATGTACTTCCAAGGCCGTTTTGGGGATCTAAACAATGTTTTATTGGATTTCCATGGTCAAACTATAGACAGAGTCAAAGTTTGATGACATAATGTGTAGTTCTCAAAAATACCTTTCCAACGGGCTATCATGTGCATAAAACGGAGATCGTATGCAAAAGTTACGACCCCAGTAAGTTAATGTACTAACTTACCCCAACGGTGCCCACTTGACTTTTGGCGCTTCATCTCCTAGGGTTAGGTTTTTGGATGTTTTTGGTTTTGGCATTCATGTTTATCATAAAAAGGTCTTCAAAGCCTCGTTGTAATGATCTTCTTGTGAATGAGCGTAGTTGTCACATATTTTCTCAGAGATAAAGTTGTCACCATTCTAGTGAGTCTTGCATTATGTATTTTTATAGTCTATGCACATTTATTTCATTAATAGAAATCATGTATTGTTTTATTTCTTTGTTTCTGGCAATTTTTATGTGTATTTCATTGTAATATCTCTGCTTTCTTTTCGTTCCAAAAATAATATGGATCAGTGGTATCAGAGCATGCTACTCTTGATCATTTTTTAGTGCTTGTCCCTGACGAGGTCCGAGTATAGCAAGTTGGGTCTCAATCTTGTCTCTCTTGAGGAAAATCACTCTCGCACTCCCAAGAAGCCCTCTATGGCGGTAGAAAAGAAAAATGGAGGAGTATAAGATTCTATTAACATGTTGCTTGGGAAAGTCGTCGCGCGATAGAGGGACGAAATGATGGAGAATTTTTCACACATCCTTCAACGCTTGCTAATAGCAACATGAACATCTTCATCAAGCGACTGCTTTGGAGGAACCTCTCCCTTCAAGGTATAAGTTAATTTTGATATTCCCATATTTGAAGGTTAGATAGATGCAGATGCCTTAGAAAAATGGTTGAAACTGCTAGAAGGTTATTTCTCTGTTCACAATTTTTTCAATAAGGAAAATATCACCTTCGCAATCCTCAAGGCTCTCCCCCATGTCAAACATTGGTGGGAAACGTACTGGGAGAAAATTTCCACAAAGGAATATGGAATATATGGGGTCGAGCCCACTTGAGATTTTTTTGTGGATGCGTTCAAGGAACAATTCTACCCTGTTGATAACTATGAAGACCAGTACATGAGATGGACCACATTGTGGAAAGAGAAGAGCCAAATAGTGTCAGAGTTCAGAAATACTTTCCATACCTTGTGCACCAAGATGGGTATCAAAGACTATGAGCAACATCTGGTTCTAAAATACCGTGTGTCTTTGCATAGGTACATCCAAATGGAAGGATTTCCTAAACATCTCATCATTGGGAGTTTCCTATCGATATGCTGTCAAAATCGATCAGAACTTTAGGCACCAAAACAGATGGGATTTTGGGTCTGCAAATCCACAACAACCAAAGCATGGTAAATATTGACCTAAACAACATCCTTTTGACAACCAGTCCAAGACACAAGAAAAGAAGGGTAAAGGAAAGACGAAGAATGACACTGGGAAGTGGTGTGACTTCCAAAAAATCCCCTGGAACAACACCGATGAATATCGCTCAAAACAGTCATTGGTGGCCGAGGTCAAAGACAAGGAGGCGAAACCTGACTCAGAATCTAATCCAGAAAATATTGAAAAAAGATAGATCATCGACGCAGACCCTACTTCTATTGTCACGACCACAACAATTAAACCAGAAGAACCAGTAGATCCTAAAGAGGGGGATCGCCTCTTCCATTCACATATGTGGGTGAAGGGGACCCTGTTGCATTTCATTGTTGATAGAGGTAGCCATAAGAACCTCATCTCACCCGAGGTTGTCAAATAGTTGGGGTTTTCGACAACATCACACCTGCAGCCATACAACATCGGGTGGCTTCACTAGGGACGAGATATCTGTGTCAGCCAGTAGTGTCTCCTGTCCTATGGCATCCAAGCCTTCAAGGATGGGGTAGTGTGTGATGTTTCCCCTCTTGATGTCTGTGATGTTGTTTTGGGCCAACCATATATGTGGAAACATCATGTTGTCTATGAGTCTCGGCCCCGTAGTATCATTATTACTCTGGGGCATCATCTCTACAAGATACTAGAGGTAGTTATGACTATTGTTCCACCAAAACAGTGTCGCAAGGTAATCTCTCATAATGCAAAATTCATCCTATTCACAGTCTGTTCAAAGGATGCACAGAAGGCCACTACAACCACTGCAGCCTCAACACATTCTATCCAACAGAAGAAGATTGTAAAAGAGAAAGAAGATATTTTTCCTTCACATACAATGGTGCCTACACAATTCCCCA
>ML860658.1:0-20325 GCA_009831015.1 Picea engelmannii
CTTCCATAGCTCAAAGTTTTTACCGTTGAACTTCTCTATCTCGATTCTAGAAGAACTCATCATTCCTCTTTCTGCACTCAAATCACCACTACAAAATCTCCCACTAAACTCAGGTTTATCACAGACCCAAGATAAACTTGATCTATCAAGATCGAGCCAAACCCTCAACAAAAAAGGCATCCCTTTGAAGCCAAAAACGAGCTCTGATACCAAATGTAATTTTTAAATGTGTGAAGTGAAGAAATGCATATAGATTCTTAAGAATTTTTTTTTTTTAATCAATGGCTCATACACAGAGTACACAAAGATTTTATACTGGAAACCCTCAACTGGGAAAACCTTTATTATATTCATTATATAATATTTCTCCATTCACCATACAATATATACAATGTTTTTAGGTATTTCGTAGATACCAAAACCCTAATCCCTTAATCCAGGATTAATTTACAAAACCGTTAAAATTAGAAAAATCCGCTAAAAATAGCAAAAACCACCCCAAAAATTGTTTTTGGGCGTTGCCCCAAATGCTGTGCGTAACTAGGGGGGGAATACCTACCCCCCCAGGAACCCCTAGGAAAGTTCCCGGCGCACACGACTCAAAGAGAACTACTAGAGGGATCATCAGACGCAGTTGTCATATCTGGCACACCCACACACACACATGCAAAGAATATAACACATACCCAACAAGTGGAAGGTTTCGAAGTTTGGTACAAGGGTCGAAGTTGCCCAAAGGACCATGTGTGAAGTTGTGAGGAAGCTTAGAGAAACATTCCTCAAGAACAATGGGTACAAAAATTCATAAACACACTAGAGACGACACTTATCAATTGGTACCTTCAAGCAGAGTTGTGCCTCATCACTACAGATTGGAAAGGTATGACTCAGAATTTTGTAACCACATTCTTATTTGAAATTCAATATCCTTCAGTAGATCAAGAACTATATATTTCCATACATAAATTATTTGAGGATACCTCTAGCCTCCCTTTGTAGCAAGACAAGGATGAATGGATTGCACCTCTACAAACACTGCAAGGCTGTTACAACATCAATGTTGATGAAGAAGATGATCCAAGAAAGGTGAACATTACAGAAACAAAAGGCCAAAGAGATGTGGATGGAACAGGAGTTGAGTTACCATTCATTGGACATCCAATCAATATTAAGAAGGTCAATATTGGAACATAACAAACCCCAACGATTGCTAATGTTGGAGATTATTGGGATGCTTCTACCATTAACAAAATTACAAAGTTACTGCATGAATATCCAGACTTCTTTCCAACCAAGTTCATTGATATGAATGGAATTAAAGGGACTATGGGAGAAATGAGGATTTATTTAAATCCATATGAAAGACCAATCAAACAAAGACCTTATAGATTGAACCCTAAATATAAGGAGAAAGTGAAGATTGAGCTCGAAAGAATGTTGGAAGTAGGGATTATAGAACCTATGGAAGAGTTAGAATGGACTATCCCTATGGTGGTGCAAGACAAGAAGACATGAGAGATTAGGATATGCGTAGATCTCAGGAAGTTGAATGATTCTTGTTTACATGACCCCTTCCCTACACCATTCACTGATGAAGTGTTAGATAATGTGGGAGGCCAGGAAGTATATTCTTTTGCAGATGGATTTTCAGGATACCATTAGATCCAAATTTCCAAGGAATATCGTCATAAGACCACATTTGCAACAGAATGGGGATCCTACCAATATAAAGTGATGCCATTTGGATTGAAGAATTCCCCAACCATCTTTTCCAGGGTGGTGGTCAAAGCATTCAAGAATTTTTTGCATAAAATTATAGAAGCATACTTTGATGATTGGACTGTTTTTAGTTTATTAAAGAATCATATTGAATGTCTAAGGATAATGTTGGACAAATGAAGGCAGTGTAAAATTTCTTTGAATATGAAGAAGTGCATCTTCTTCCCACCATTCACATTTTTGTTATGCCATATTGTATGCAAACATGGATTGTTGGTCGATCCATCTAAAATTGCCATTATAGTTGATCTTCCACCTCCTACTTTAGTCAAACAACTACGCACTGTGCTAGGACACACATGACATTACAAGAAGTTAATTAAATGATATGCTCATATCACAACAAATATGGAGAAATTTTTGAGGAAAGATTGTTAGTTTAGTTGGATAGAAGAATGCCAACAGAGCTTTGACACACTGAAACAGAATATGGTCACTGCACCCATTCTGGGTTTCTCAGATTGGACCAAGGAGTTTCATGTGCATGTAGATGCATCTTCCATTGCCTTAGGAGTAGTGTTAGCACAACCTGGTGAAGGAGAGATTTACCATCCATTATATTTTTCTAGCAGGAAGCTATCAACTACAGAGGTCAACTACACCATCACTGAGCAAGAAGGGTTAGCCATGGTGTATGTGCTACAAAAATTTCAGCACTACTTGTTGGGAGGGCACTTTAAAATGTTTACTAATCATTCCGCATTGAAATACCTAATAAACAATCCAGTGTTGGGGGGGAGAATATGTAGATGACTGCTTCTATTTAAAAAATATGACTTTGATATCATAGTAAATCCAGGAAGCATGAACAAAGGTCCTTACCACTTATCGAGGTTGGAACATGGAGAAGAGCCCACTAGTTTGGAGGATGAACTGTCAGATGCACAATTACTAGCCATTAGAAAGTTCGATGACCACTTTGCAGAGATAGTCAAGTTCCTATCAATAGGAATGGAACCTAGTGAGTATACCATTCCTTAGAAGAAACATCTAGTAGTGTGCGTTGTAGACTTTTCCGTTATAGTTGGACATTTATACAAGATGGGACCTGATGAGATATTAAGAAGATGTTTTATGGAGGCAGAGCGACCACTAATCCTCATAGAATCTCATGAAGGCATTGCAGGAAGACATTACGCAAGGAAAGCAACTGTGCAGAAGGTTCTGAGAGCTGGCCTTTGGTGGCCTACCTTACACAGATATGCTAAAGACTATTCCATAGCCTGCGATGTATGCCAAAGAGTTGGAAAACCTTCCCGAAGGGATGAAATGATATTAGCACCATAGCTGACCATAAAAGCATTCGATAAATGGGCTATTGACTTCGTTGGACCTATAAACCCACTAGGAAAGTGCATAGGAGAAAGGTACATAATTACAACAACAAATTACTTGACCAGATGGGCCGAAGCAAGAGAAGTCAAGGACTGTAGTGAAACTACAACTTCGTACTTCATATTTGATGACATCATAACAAGGTTTGGCTGCCCATAGATCCTTATGAGTGATCAAGGAACACATTTCATCAATAAGACAGTTGAATCCCTAACTAAAGAATTTACAGTCCACCATCAAAAGAATACACTGTACCATCCAAAAGCAAATGGAACAGTTGAAGCATTCAACAAGATGTTGGAGACAACACTAACCAAGATTTGCAGTGTGAATAGGGACGACTGGGATTTAAGAGTACCAGCAGTATTATGGGCCTATAGAACCACTTGCAAGAAGCTAACAATGCAGACACCTTTTAAGTTCGTATATGGTATTGAAGTTGTTGTTCCAATGGAATATTTGTTACCAAGCCTAAGAATTGCTTCCTTTACAGATATGGATGACATTGGCATTGTTCTAGAGAGGCTTGTACAGTTGGATGAAGTCGAAGAGGAAAAATTTATTACAGGATTCCATCAGCAAGTACAGAAGGAAAGAGAGAAGGCCTATCATGACAATCACATTAAGAATAAGTCATTCAAACAAGGTGATCTAGTACTGGTATATGACAGTAAGTTCATCAAGCATCCTGGGAAGTTCATAATACATTGGCTCAGGCCATATGAGGTCGCTTATGTTATAGAAGGAGGAGTTGCATAGTTGAAGACCTTGAAGCGAGAATGGAAGAAAGGATTAGTGAATGGGAGCCAACTAAAGTTGTATTATGACAACCAGAAGCATGAAGGAAAAGGGTCTAGGTACTAGGTGCAGTTAAAATTGGGTACCAGACAAAGAAAAGATAGTCTGCACAAGGAAGGAGAGGAAGCATCAAATAGAAAGCAGAGACTTCACTACGCAGACTGAAGTCAAAGTAAAATAGAAGAATCATGTCTGAAGTTCCTCAGTATGAGTCACAAGTGAGTGTTGGGGGTTTGTTGGCCCTTGGTTATGTAAGTAAGTGAAGAAAAAGGAAGAAAAGGAAAAATTCAAACTTCGCAGAAGGCACAACGAATGTTATTGGGTCGAAGTGAGAAAAATAGAAGAAAAGACGGAGCGAAGTCCGAGGAAGCAAGTCATTGAATGAGGAGATCAAGGATGACAGATCAGAAAGAAAAAAGGATTGTGGATAACTCAACAAGTGGAAGAATCCATCATCAGATGCTTTGGAGCACCACGCGAGAAGGAAGGAAAGACAGGTTGGAAAAGCCTTGAAAACACGGGTCAAGTTGACCTAGGATTTTAGACACCTAAGGTTTTGGTATCTAGGGTTTTAACACATAGGTTTAGGCCTAAGGGTATCGATAAGCTATTTTAATGTATAAATAAAGGTCAAGAGGACCTGGGTTGGGTTGTTTTTGTGTCACTGTTACTAGTATCAACCTAGTTGTTGGTATGTTATGAGAGATTATTGTTGTGTGAGAGAGAAGTGCTAAGTGCGAGAACCTTCTAGTATTGTAAGATATTCAACTCGGTGTGGAGTTCAACCCTGCAGCTGGGTGCGTAAGGAGGGTAGAGAAGAGAGAATATTTGTTGCTAAGAGCGTAGATAAGAACTGTATGCTTCATATTAATACATTATAAAGCAAAGTTCTGTGGATGTAGCCCTAGAGAGAGGGTGAACCACGTATATTTTGTGTTGTGTGTGATTGGTATTCTGTCTATGTCATTGATATACTATGATTGCATTACTATGTTAGACCTGATAAGTAGATGTGCAGAGTAGATCCGAGCATGGATGATTTTAAGGATGGAAATTTATTTTAAAATGTAGAAACCTTGGCGAATCTTACTAATCCTTCATATGCCTACTATAAATGATTGGGGATATTTTTGTAAAAACATTCAAATTTCTAAGGATTTTATACAGTTTGTATAAAATTTTGACGATTTTTAAGGTAAATTAATTTTATCTAATAGAATTTGGGTGAATCATTTTTAGAATGGCGAATTGTGTTTTGGGAAAAACCATGGAAAATTAGCCCATGAGCGAAATTTATCCCCTAAAATCATCCCTAGATCTAAGATGATAAGTGATATATGAATGTTGTGCTATTATTGTATTAGATCCACTTGATATTCCCTTTGGTTGTAGACACATCTGTCTTGCAACTCCCCCATAACTGCTTCGGGTGAGACTGCATCTGCTTGGCAGGTGTTTCTGAAAGGGCCAGTAGTTAGGGTTTGTTGGTGTGTTCTTGGAGCTGAACCCTGGGTCTACCCCTGTTGCAATAAACATGATGACATCACCTAAAGGTGATGTGGACCTTGGAATCCCCGAAGTGAGGTGGCTTCCAGACATCACTTGGGATGACATGGACACATGGGATGTGTGCCATGTGTTAGTAATATTTGAGCGCCTGGAATATTGAAACATCGATTATAACATGACATGTTTCACCCACCTGATTGGGCCACGTGTCTTCTTCTAGTATTTCGTCGTGTGGGGACAGATCGTGCAGTCCAGAGACTAAGCAATCCAGAAGGGAAAGATGTGACAGGTTACGTTGGGTGAAAAACTCCCGAAGCCCCGAAGGCCGAAGTACATATCAATCGTTGATTCCAGAGGACATGCGTCGATAGATTATGAACTCCGGGTAGAAGCATTCCATAATGAAACAAGAGAAAAAGTTGAAACTTTTGAAGCGTGAAGTTCCAAAGTGGATCTCGATCGTTGATCATAAAGGAGGATGAGGACTGTTGATCTGGTCCTAGTTGAAGGTTCTGAAGTCCCAAAGCTCCATACAAGTGCTATTTTGACTAAGCTCAGGGTCATGGCCATGGTAGCATGCAATTTGAGAGATGAGGGAAGGAGGGATCAAGGAAAAATTAGTTATCTCCGAGAAAGAAAAGTTCTAAGGAAGGATTTAGCTATGGTTCCTAATCGTGGTCACCTGGGAAGTGGTTTTAAGGAAGCGCCTATGCAGGGAGAACAGGGCGCTGTTATTTCTGAGAATGGGGATATGATCTCCATTAACAAAAAAAAAGAAAGAGACCTGTAGCATGGTTCGACAATTTTTGTTTATCATATGCATCGTTCTAACAAAATGGTTTCTTACATATTTTTCACAATTGACAGGATTAATCACGTCAACTCAAGATGTGTATTGAGGAAATGGAAGAAGGAGAGGAAGCCTCCAATCATGATAAAGAGGAAGAAGGCCAGACTACCATATTTGGTAATGCAGAGATAGATTCCAATGGACACAAGGGAAAAGGAGAACAGGAAACGTTAATAGAGACAGTAAGAAGCCTGAATATATAAGAGAAGAGCTACAAAGAAGACAATGAGAGACTGATGAGAGAGAAAAGTTGGATAAATGCTCGACTGTTGCAGAGATTAAATAAGTTGCAGAGGTAAACAATGAAGGGATCAAACTCAATACAAGAGGAAGAAGGCAGGTGTCATGAAAGAGTAGATGATCGTGGAAGAGATGGTTATTCCATAAGTGCTAGCAGAGCCCATAGACACAAATCACCTCCTTACTCAGAAATATTTTTTTACAAATTGGATGATCCCGTAAGCAGTCCAGAGGTGTCTCCTATTAGACACCAAAGAAGAAAACAAGAGATAGATAGTTTTCAAGGAGAGATGAGGAAGATCAAGACACCTTCCTTTAGTGGTGAAAGGAAAAGGGAAGATGATGTCGAAGCATGGTTTCTTGGGCTCAGGAGATATTTTTAGCTACACAACTATTCATCAAATATGGAAACCAGGATTTCCACCTACCACTTACATAGGAAAGCTACAGTGTGGTGGGACCAACTGAAGAAAGTGGAACATGTTAATGAAAGTGGGATCACTTGGAAGTAGTTCAAGAAGTACTTCGAGAAGGAGTACCTCTCAGATAATTTCTATGACAAGAAAATGTAGGAATTCTTTGAACTTAGGTTGGGAAGCCTGACTATGGTAGAGTACGAGAAAAATATCTTGGTATTGTTAAAGCATGTCAAGTTCATTGGTGATAAGAAAGTGAAAATTCAGAGATTTGTAAGGGGATTGCTAGCCTTTTATAAAAAAAAGATCAAGTATGATGAACCCAATACCTTGACTGAGGCCATCGGGAAGGCTAAGTACCTGTATGAGAAAGGCCAAGGAAGAGAATCCCTACAAAAATCTTGGAAGGACAAGAAAAATGAGAAGTCTAATCAGAGGAGGAAAGGATTTAAACCTCCCTTCAATAGGAATGAGCCTAATAGAAATCATCAAGATTAGTATGCTAAGGGATATTTCAAGAAGGACGATTTCTTGGGAAAAAGGGGCAGACCAACAATCCAATGTTGGGGATGCAAGGAAGATCACATATACAAGGATTTCCCACATAGAAAGGATAGAGTGAAGACTGTGCACAACATCCAAGAGGCTACAACAGTCAGAGATATGGGAAGAATCTATGCATCTTTAGATAATCGAAAAACAAAGTACCAGTCCAATATGATCGAGGTGGAAGGTAAGATCATAAATCAACCTGTTTCAATTTTGATTGATTCAAGAGAAAGTCATTGCTACATTGATCCTAATACAGTGGATAGATTACATTTGGAGAAAAGTAAAATTGGAAAAGCAAGTTTGGTTCAGTTAGCCACTGGAACCAAAAGAAGAATCCATGATATGGTCATAAGTTGTTCCATAAGTCTTAATGGCATGAATGCTAGTAATGATCTAATTATCATACCATTGGGGTCTTATGATGT
The DNA here is from genome assembly GCA_009831015.1 of Picea engelmannii. Classification (NCBI taxonomy): domain Eukaryota; kingdom Viridiplantae; phylum Streptophyta; class Pinopsida; order Pinales; family Pinaceae; genus Picea; species Picea engelmannii. The sequence continues at coordinate 7,905 of ML860658.1, forward strand.
TCTGATTGGGATGGATTGGTTGGACAAGCATCATCCTATCCTAGATTGTCATAACAAGACGTTTACATGTCTTGATGGAGATGGAAAATAAAGCACTGTGAAAGGAGTTCCAAGACCCATCTCTATAAGGTAGATTTCAGCCTTACAGCTGAAAATATTTTTTAGGAAAGGATGTCAACTGTATGCAGCTCATGTGGAAAATCCAGATAATACAAAGGGTCCAAGCCTTGAATATTTCTCGGTGCTACAGGAATTTGAATAAGTATGCCAAGAAATACCGGGATTTCCACCAAGAAGGGAGATAGATTTATTGATTGACTTAGTGCCAGGAGCTTCCCCAATGTCAAAAAAACCTTACAAAATGAGCATACCGGAGTTAAAAGAATTACAAATGCAGTTGGAAGAATTGTTGAAGAAAGGGTACATACATTCAAGTGTTTCACCTTGGGGAGCACCCGTACTTTTCGTCAAAAAGAAGGATGGAGTCTTGAGGTTGTGTATAGATTTCCGATAGTTGAAAAAGTACACTATAAAGAACAAGTATCCTCTACACTAAATTGATGACCTCTTTGACCAGCTAAGAGGAGAAAAGATATTTTCAAAGACTGATCTGAGGGTAGGATACCATCAAGTAAGAATAAAGAAAGAAGACATTCATAAGACAACCTTTAGGACCAAGTATGGGCATTATGAATTTGTAGTGGTGCCATTTGGACTGACCAATGCACCAATTGTCTTCATGTGCTTAATGAATGGCATATTCATAAATTATTTCTACAAGTTTTTCATAGTATTCCTGGATGACATACTTATCAATTCCAAGTTTGAAGAGGAGCATGAACATCACTTAATATTGGTATTTCAAGTGCTGAGAGAACATCAGTTGTATGCCAAGTTGAGTAAGTGTTCTTTTTATCAAAGGTGGATCCATTACTTGGGACACATTATGTTAGAGAGGGGCATAGTAATAGATCCAGAGAAGATCAAATCTATTAGAGGATGGCCAACAACCAAAAATGTGTCAGACGTCAAATATTTTATGGGATTAGCTAGCTACTATAGAAGGTTCATAGTAGGGTTCTCTAAGATTTCGCATCCCATCACTTCTTTGCAAAATAAGGGAACTAAATTTGAATGGACCCTCAAATGTGAAAAGAATTTTAATCTGTTGAAAGAATTACTTACTAGTGCACCTGTGTTAAATATTGTTGACCCAAATCAAAGTTTTGTGGTATGTACAGATGCTTGTAAGGAAGGACTTGGAGGATTCCTCATGCAAAATGGACATGTAATTGGATACGAGTCCAGAAAGCTTAAGGAACATGAGAGGAACTATGCCACACATGAATTGGAACTTGCTTCCATTGTTCATGCCTTAAGGATGTGGAGGCATTATCTCACGGGGAAGAAATTCAAATTAAGAATAGACCACATTGGCCTGAAGTATCTTTTTGAACAACCAACCTTGAATTCCAGGTAAGTAAGATGGCTGGAATTTTTAAGTGAATATGACTTCAATATCAAGCATATCAAATGAAAGGAGAATAAAGTTATCAATGCACTTAGTAGAAGAGTGCATCTCATGCATGATACTTCTGTCAGTATGCATCAGTCATACTAAAAGATAAAAATTTAGATGGTCTTGTTACATATCAGCATTACCTACAGGTAAAAGAAAACTTACAGCAAGGAGATGTACAACTGAAAATAAAGGAGTATGAGATAAAGGAAGACGTATTACTCATGCATAAAAATAGAATCTATGTTCCTAGTTCTGAAGAACTGATGAATGTTGTACTGAAGGAAATGCATGGTGTTGCTTATGATGGACATTTCGGTTACCAGAAAACAATTACAGTAGTAAGAAATTGGTTCTTTTGGCTGAGAATGAAGAAGGATGTTGCTGATTACATCACTTGATGTATGGAATGTCAGAAGGTAAAGGCTAAGCACAAGCACCCAACGGGTTTGCTATAGCCATTTCCAGTTACAGAGAATAAATGGGAAGTGATCACCATGGATTTCATCACGGAATTACCCAGAACAAATAAGAAGCATGATTCAATCATGGTGGTGGTTGAAAAATTAATAAAGGCTTCTCATTTTGTGCCTATGAAGACAATGCATACATCGACTAATATTGCAAAAATATTCATGAAGGAAATTGCTAGGTTGCATGGGATACCTAGTACAATTGTCTCGGACAAAGATACAAAGTTTACCTCCTATTTCTGGAGGGGATTGTTTAAAGGATTTGGCACAAATATAAACTTTAGCTAGCATATCATCCCCAAACAGATGGGAAAACAGAGAGAGTCAATCGAATAATTGAAGACATGCTGGGAATGTATGTGATGGATAGGCCATTTAAGTGGGAAGATTGCTTATACTTGGTTGAGTTTGGATATAGAAATGGGTATCAATATTCATTGAGAATGAGCCCATTTGAAGCCTTGTATGGTAGGAAATGCAATACTCCAGTGAGCTAGGATAACCTAGAAGATAGAGTGGTACTTGGGTTCGTTGCTCAAGGACATGGAAAAATAGGTGGTCAAGATTAAGCAAAATTTAAAGGCAGCTTAGGATAGACAAAAAATTTATGTAGATAGGAACATGATAGCTAGAGAATTTAAAGTAGGGGAGCATGTACTTTTGAAAGTGAAGCCCAAGAAAAGCTCTTTGAAATTGGGTAGTTGTACAAAGATGGTAGCCAGATTCTGTGGTCCATTTGAAATATTGGACAGAATAGGGCCAGTTGCATACATGTTTGCATTGCCTACTTCCATGAATGTGCATAATGTATTTCATGTATCTTTACTAAAGAAATATGTACATGATCCTAACCATGTTATTGAGCAGGTCCTGAGAGTTCCAACATTGAGATTTTGGACCAGTTGTGCTGGAGTGCCTGGGAAGAAGGAGAAGGAATTCTTGAAGGAATGTGTGGCAGAGAAGGGTGGAAGTCCATTCTCCTGGGCAACATAGGATGGGTACAAGAGAGTTGGGTACTTCGATTGTTGTGGGTGCTGGAAAACCTGTGAGAGCTTGAGAGATGACTGGTTTGGGAACCCAAGTACACTCTAGAACCATCCTTGTTGATTCATAGCCCTGGCTTGGGGGTGACACTATTATTGAGACTTGGATCAGTGGTGTCTACAGTTGGGTGGAACGTCCTTGGTCTGCAGCCAGTTGGTGTCACCCTTTTATAAATATAAGTGCTCTCTATTGTGATATTATTATCTGTGCATGAATGTATTTCGTTGTGTATTTAATTATTGTTTAATTGAATCTTAGATTATGCATGCTTGATGCATATTTCTATGCATGTTGTTAATTCTCTTACTTTATGCATCCTTAAATTCAAAAGAAGGTATCCACAAGAGAAAGAAGTCGAAGGGCAGGCTTGAAGGTAGTATACCCCGCCTGTGGATGGTTGGGTATGTTGCAACTTTGTATAAGGAAATGAACAAGGAATATTCCTTAGCCATATGATGAGTGCACCTAGATTTGACTACCCATTCATTCTACGAAGAATGAGATAGTGAGGCTTGAGAAGTTCCGACTTGGAAGGTGAAATTATTAGTGGGTCGACGAACAATAGACATGTTTCCTTCAAAGAGTTTGAATGTCTCTTCTAGGTCATCTTTCTTCTTGTAAAAAAGATTCTCCACATGTCGATTATTTCCATAGTACTGACATGTCTTCTTCTTTCGACCCTGACAAGGTGCATGTATCTTTCCTTTAGGTTTCTGGTCAACGAATCCAAGTCTTTGAATTGGGGTATCAAAACTTCCTCTCTCCTTATGATTCGACTTTGCCTTTCCCTTAAGAAAGTGGGTTTGATGCTTACCACCAATATTTCCTTCACCAAGTAGTATATTTTGATCAGTGATCAACAAGCCATAAAAATATTCAAAGGTGTATTCCTTACCATGTTCCTTGTGTTCCTGCCAATTTTTGAATAGTTGGTTGCCATTGATGTCAACCCTTGGAGCATTTGAGATAACCCATACTTGTGGTCAATATTGATGGTGAGTTATTTTTCATTGATGTCAACAAGAGTGGTTGATGTCAAAAGATGTGATGGGTGCATTTGATGAATTATACATGAAGCCCTGGATGTGTGGTCATGAGAACCAAATTGTTTAGAGGAATAAGGACATTAAGGATAGTGAAAATTAAAGTAACATACTCATAGATGGATAGTCCTCCTCATGTTGTTTTTGGTGATAGTTGGTACACCACATGGTTCCTCAAAATTAGGGAGATATGTCCTCATGAAGTTGGAAGCCCCGAAGAATGGTCATGAAGCCCCTAACTGGTTACAATTTTTTATTGAAAGGGTAAAGTGGTTGTAACAAGAAATTCAAGAAGCCCATAATATTAAGGAAATGGAATACCTAGAAAAAGTATAAATACACCTCAAGGAGTTATTCACAAGTACATTCACTCAGTTATTTTATTGAATATATTCTAGTGAGATAGTGGTCTATTTGGCAAGTTTGCAACAGTGAAATATGAGGTAGCGATAGGTGAGAAGTGTGGGAGTTTCGAGAATAGAGAGGAGAGCTAGGGTTTTCTATAAAAATCCTAATGGGATAATCCCCGTGGGTCATACAACTAATGTTTTGTGAGGCATCCCTATAGGTTGCATAGTACCTATCACACGAGGCCCCGTGTGACATCAAGTCTTAGTCCCGCAAGGCTAAGACAAATTTGGGGATTATGCTGATGCCAGGATGTTGAGGACTGAGGAAATATTATAGGTCATTATAACAAAGTTTCATATTAGCTACATGATCAAAGGTAAGTTTTAAGGGTTATACTTATGTTGTTATTTCACACATAGTGGTGATGATACATGGTTTGGTACACCTTGGTGATGACATAATACCTTGTTAGAAGTACACTCTTGTCTATATCGATATCTAGTTTGGTTTATGTCATGGTTATGGTTTATTATTAGAGACATATATTTATGATGTTGGTACATGGTTGAGATACACACTTGGTATATGGTAGTGCATGTATGAGATACATCTCTTGATGATATTGGCACTTGGTTGGATGATTGGCATGTTGTTTGATGTATATTGTTCATGATATGGTGCATGGCTAGAGGCATATGTTGGTGATATTGGTACATGCTTGAGTACTTTGTTGAGGCACTTCATTGTTGATATCTTATGGTACATGGTGTATGGGATGATTGAGACATATCTTGAGTGATATGTTATATGGTTGAAACACATCTCATGGTACATGTTGGTACATGGTTGATGGTATGGTATATATTGATGCATGATATGACACATGGTTGATACATAGTATGGTATAGGTTTGGTAATCGGTTGATGTATGATATGGTACAGGTTTTGTTGCATGGTTGATGCACGGTTTGGTATAGGTTTTGGTGCATGGTTAACGCATGCTTTGATACCGGTTTTGGTGCATGGTTGACACACAGTTTGGTACAAGTTTTGGTGCATGGTTTATGCATGGTTTGGTGTAGGTGTTGATGCATGGTTGATTCCTGGTTGTTAAAGGTTGATATGCATGGTTGATGCATGGTTGGAATATGTGTATGTACATGGTTGATGTACATGGTAGATAAGTGATGTACATGGTTGATGTACATAAATTGGTGATGGTTTTTGTATCCATGTGAGTGGATTTGGTTGATGATGGTATATCAGTGACACTGACAGTGATAGTGATGGTGACAGTGATAGTGATAGTGACAGTGGCAATGATTGTGGTAGTGAAAATTGGTCTACATTTATATTTCATGGCAACAAGGCCAGGAAAGGAAAGGGGGTTGTATCCTCCTTTCAGTTGGTGCTAGAGAACTCATGGAGTTGGATCTTCCTTCAGGTTGGAGCCTGATAATCATGGGGTTGTAGCCTCCTTTTGGTTGGAGCCAGAGAATGCAAGGAGTTGGAGCTTCCTTTAGGTTGGAGCCTTAGAATCAGGGGGTTGTAGCCTCCTTCTAGTTGGAGCCAAAGAATTCAAGGAGTTGTAGCTTCTTTCAAGTTGGAGCCTATAAATAGGGGGCCTTAGCCTCCTTCCAGTTACAACTAGAGAATTGGGAAGTTTGTGCTTCCAATGAATGTATTATTTGATATATAAGAAATCATTTCGTGGTTTTCTCCCATTCGGGTTTCCACATAAATTCTAGTGTGTTGTATATTTGAAGTGATGTTGTTGATGTGATGTTTCTTATGTTTATATTCTCCTGATATATTGAATGAAATCATAGATGATACATCGATGATATATTGTTGATAAAGTTGAAGTTTATATATTGTGGTTAAAAGTGGTAAAAGTGCTCATATTGATTCACCCCCCCTCTCAGTATTCCAAAACTTGTTGGTGCGAAAAGTAAAAATGAACACATCAAATGGTGTTCTCAAATTCATCAGGACCAACTTGATGATTTTTCCATCTTTATTTTGATAATTCTTTCCATATTCACCCAATTTCAGTTGTAGTTCCTTCACACACTCTAAATATTATTCTATTTTTTTGAAAGAATGAGGACCAAAAGAGATCAACGCTTTCTCTAATTGCATGATGTGGATTTCATTGACTTTGTCGAATAGAGAATTCATTTTCTTCCATACTTGATGAGGGTAGTCAATTCCACTGATGTGAAATTGAATCTCCTATGAAATATAGGTCATGATGACTTGCACAACTTCATTCTTCTTTCCATCAACATTGAATTCAACCTGATCATCTATTGGATCTGGAATCACAGTCTTCACATATTTCCATAGTCCTTTACTTTTCACTAGGGTTTCCATACCGGGTGCCATGCAACATAATTTGATCCATTTGAAACTAGAGGATCGGGCTTTGAAACCATCTTTGATATCTAGATATATATTATCTACTTCAACAACTTATAGTCATCAATTCACCGGACCAAAGTTAGTCACACAACATATCTAACTTGACACAATTTACATAAACGAGGTGGGTTCACAACTAGTTTCTATGATACCATGTTAGGGATCTGGTGTAACCTGATACAAAGAAAATAAACATAAATTTAGATAATCAAAGAGGAATGGGTTTCAAAGATAGCATGTAGTGTCTAAAGACATCGTTACAACACTTAAGCATAGGGCATCGTGATAAGAAAATAACAATGCATGTTGAATATCTTGACATATGTTCACTTCACGATCTTCTATACCTATACCACATGTTGATAATAACCCACTGTTGGAAGTAGGCCGAAGTGGGAAAGAAAGAACGTACAAAGAAGAATGACAGCTGGAAGAGAAATCATGGGAAAGAAATCATGAAAGAGGAAAGAGAAAACTAGCAAGAAGCACAACATGTGCACATGCAAGGAGGAGGTGACAGTTGGAATGAATCAAAGCATGCATGCAGAGAAGGAAGACCTAACGACAATATGGTTATGGTTTTTGTAAGATTTTGGGTAAATGGCTGAAGAGCCCGATAGATATAAATATAGACATAGAGGTATCATAAAAGAGTTCGGTTAGGTTTAGTTCGCTACCTATGAAGGTTCGATTGTTTTTATGTAATGTTTTTTATTAGAGAACCACTTTTGTAAAGAAATTGAGCTAGAGAGGAGGAGAGAAGGTATATCTTGAGGATTAGATCACAGGCCGAGGAGTTTGGTGTGGTCTAGTTCACCTCATAGAGATCTTACCCATACGAGGATAATTGTAAGTGCATGGCGCGAGATTGTAGAACTACCATAATAAGAGAGCCAAGAGCCAAATCTCTGTGGATGTAGCCCAGGAGGGGGTGAACCACGGTAATACCTGTGTAATGTGATGAATGCATGCATATATTTTTCATACTTTTATTAGTTAAGCACTGTGTGTAATGAATGAATGAGTTATTATATTGCTTGGTTAATTGTTGTTGGGATATAATGAAAAGATACCACAAAGATCAAAATATAAAAGAGAATAACAATAGTTTGTAACACAAGTTAGAATAAATGGCTCAAAACGTCGATACCATATATCATACTCAATCCTGATCTATAAACACCTAAGTCTTATAGACACCCATTTAAAACTATCTCGGGTGAGACTGCACAGTGCATTCTGTGTGTTGTGTTGCCTTCTAGTTTACCAGAAGGGCCGATAGTTTTAGGCTTTGTTGGTACCCTGAAAGATATGAACCTTGGGTCAACAAAGTATCCAGTAGGGAAGATTAGTTCATGTTAATCCAACAAATGGTTCCATTTCCATGTTAAGAGGAACATAAGAGGACTGAGTAGATGAGATAGATTGTATAAGAAAAGAAGGAGTGAAACCAGAATACTACTGAGCCACTAAAAGGGAATGTTTGAGACCGTGGAACCCCATGAAAGAAGAAATTGAAGGCTGGTTGAGAACGAAAGAGTTAGAGTTTTCCCAGAAAGACAATAGAAACCCTAGCATCACACCTCACAAATATCTGGATAAATACGTGTTTATGGATTTACATGAAGTCTTTTTCAGTGATTTTCCCCACCTAATGCAGGAGTGGACACTATGGTTGAAAGATAACCATGTGATGAACTGGATCCTATAGCTAGATTGGACCCCAGTACAGGTTGAGCAGTTATAGAAGGTGAACAAAAAATTCACCCGTGTAGTTGACTTTTGGCTTGACAATATTGTGGCAGGCTTCATCACAAAGTTTGCAGTCAACACAACGAAGTCATACAGTGCAACAGAGCAAGAATTTCTATGTGGACCCTACGAAAGCTACATTCGATCAATGCATACTTCTATTAAAATACTGCTATATAACAAAGGGGTAATGACAATGGAATCAGACAACTAGACTTCCCTGCATGCATGGGGAAAGGGGGGGAACACTGACAGAAGGAGGATAGATGGACAAAGGTGAGGATAAAGGAAAGAAGGAGGAGGAATTCTTGGACCTGATCTTGATGGATGACAACCAGATTAAGTGGATCTTGGCATCATCGGGAATGATGCGTAGCAGAGTACCCTACCAATATAAGGTGAATACCAAGAAAAAAGTTGTAGTTGCAAGGGTGGGATTGGCAAGCGATGAGGAAGAGGCAGAGGATCTTCAAGCTATGGAGAATATTGAGGAAATCCTACATGTAACATATGATCGGAAAACAAGAGGCTGAAGAACAGGAGGAGAAGATAGCCATCCTTTCCATAGTAATGTAAGTGTAGAACCCATAAACCCATGTGCGACCAATACACCAAAGAGAACACCATTGTTTAGAAAACCAAAGTTCAGGGGAAGTCCTATAGCACGAAGTAAATCTATCACAGGAGAAACAACTGGAGGAGTTAGTCCACGCAGTATGAGTCAAGTATCTACACTGCGTGGTGGAGGTAGCAGTTCAGTATTTAGAATGGAAGGACATGATCCCACTATCGTATTACCAGAATTTCAAGGAGAAGCAGTTGAAGACCTTGAGAAACATTTTCTCATTTGTGCAAATATCTGGGAGGTAAACATATCACTAATGAATATACCAAACTTGTGCAGCTAGAAATCACGCTAAGAGACCCCGCACTAGACTGGTACATGAGTCTAGACATGAACAATGCCCCTAGGACGACGAGGACACTGACAAACATTAAGAAGCTATTAATTAATGATTTCTAGAAGTCGAGCTCAGAGGATCGGTACATGAACGAGATGATTGAAATAAGACAGAAACCATGAGATTTTGTATGGGAGATTGACCAGAGATGCAAGAGACTGAAGGGGAAGCTAAAATACCTTATGACCGAAATGTAGCACTGACACATGATTTTAAACTCACTACTCCCACACCTAAAATATCCCTTATGAAATAAGAAGTTTCATATGCAGGACGAGGCCCTATTGGCAACCTTGTAGCTAGAAGAGAACCAACACTAGCATATGGACCCAACTATTGAAGAGTTGAAGCAGGATTTGAAGAACCTAACATTTCAGTTGAACTAGAATAAGAACAAGGAAAAACGAGAAGTCATTTGATGCACCACATGTAGGAAGGAAGGACACCACAAGAATGAATTTCCAACATTCACACACTATATGGAAAAAAGAATGACAAACCCACTACCATAGGGAGGATTATGGTGTGAAATATGCAAGAAATCGGGTCATGACCCTTATCACTGCACGATGATGAAGAAGTACCAGACAGTTCCAAAGAATTATTATTGCACCTTTTGTAAGTTAGTAGGCCATGATGAAAAATATTGCAGAACCATGGAGCTGATGCGAGAAAGAAAATTAGATTCATATAGGGTACAGGCCAAAATGATGACTGGGCAAGCAACGCCACAGTTCAATCAAGCCCCAGCTCCATACAACACTGCTTAGTAGCAATACAATACGGTGCAACAACCATACAATAACGCACAGCCGCAGTACCAATCGACGCAACCCTAGTATAATACCATGCAAGATAATCAAGTACCATAGTACAATGTGCCGAGAGGGGACCAACCAGGCTATCGAGGAGGAGGACTAGCCAGAGGAGGTTTCGGACGTGGTAGAGGACCAATCACATGTCACAACTGTTAGCAACCGAGACATTATGCACAGGATATCCCACTGCCTCCAATGACTTGTATGTATTGTCGTGCATCGTATCACGAGACAGACGAATGTACAACACTATTAGTAAAGATCTAGGAAAAAAGGAACCAGAAAAATCAAAACGTTCAATGGATTTCAGCCAAAGCAAGGGAGGATGGACAGAAAATCAATATAGTCACTCGTGGAGGAAAAAAGACAGTGTTGTAACCCTATAATTTATAGGATCAAATGTTGATTGCAATTTTTTCCCTTTAGTGTTTTCGACTTGCAGATATTGCTGCATTTAAAAAAAAAAAAAAAGAGAAAAGAAAAGAGGGCATAAAAGAAAAAGGATAAAGCCCCATGAAATGAAAATGACTTGCTCCATATAGTTTAAACATGGCCAAGTCTTTTAAATTTAAGTATCTAGGATTAGTGAATAAGCTTGGCTAAACTGTCTAACCTTAGCCAAATAATTAGGTTAGTTAGTGAATAAATGTTACCAAAGAGTCTAATCTTGGTCAAATAGCCCCTAGGTAGATTATTTTCTTAGTCCAACAATCTAAGTCGATCTAAAGGAGAAAATGACTAGGTTAGGACATAGGTTAGACAACTTCCTCCAAATAAAATATGTAAGATGATCGATGAAAAATGCATGATTTTTTATGATGAAATGTTATTCTAACCCCATGGTGATAAAAAAAAAAAGAAGCAATCCACAAAACCCATAAAAATTCATTAAGCCTAAGTTTCTACATCACATATTGAATCATGCCTTGGGGATTAAAAATTGGGCCTAGATCTACGAATGAGCAGTGGGCGCCTAGATCTACGGAGCAGAAAAGAGTCCATACCCCCCCGATCGTTCGACCTTTAACGATGTGGGGGGGGTCTGAAAAGGTAATTAAAAGGTGCACTCAGATCAACGGTTCCCCCACCAACATGAAAATGGATGGCTCTAGAAAGATTCAGGACCCCCCCCCGATCGTTCCACCTTTAATGGTAAGTGGGGGGGGGGGGTCCGAAAATATGTTTTAACTGTGTGCTCAGATCTATGGCCATCCCATTAGTGCGTGATCAGACAATCCACAGGAGATTCCAGACCCCCCCCACTATTCTTCCTTTAACGGAGGGGGGGGGTCTGAAATGATGTTTAAAGAATGCGCCCAAATCAACAGTTGATCCAGCTTCACCCAGATCAATGTTCAACAAGGGATCCCGGACCCCCTCTATCGTTCAACCTTTAACGATGGCGGGGGGGGTCCGGAATGAAGCAAAGTCCAGGTGGAACCCATCCGAACGTGGCATCACCTCATTGCATCCTAACTACCCTCAACAAACATTTACCCCCTACCATCTTTACAACTCACCACCACCATCCCGAGGTATCACATCCCACAACCACCCTCTGCGAGTTCCATGTCATGACCCCGTCAGCACGTCCCATCCATCTAGCCGTTACAGGTCATATCTTTCCCATTCTACCCCCAATCACCAGTCCACATGTTGACTAGAGACACACATCAGACATCTTTCATCCTACCCTCTCACGCTCTAAATGACCCATTGGCCATTTATGACTGGCCACATACCCGTTGTTCATCTGATCTGTCCTTTTTCACCCAACGGATACCCGTTCGCTCAAATTCAACCCCATTTCGATTGGTTCCCATTCCATTCACACTCCCTGCGTATCGGAGACTCATTTTCCTTCACCTCTACAACACCTCATCCAACCAGAATTTTTCTCCTACTAACATGTGTTCAGTGTGCAGGTATCGGTGGAAATCAATGGCGCCCAAAGGAAAAAAGTCAAATGTGGAGGAAAATCCTTTTCTCCCACCTTCAGTCGATCTCGACCGGATCCCATTAGCTGACAAAGACT